>PVJI01018201.1:0-33904 GCA_004026765.1 Micronycteris hirsuta | reverse complement strand
GGAGGCTCGGGGTTCCCGCTGAGCCACCCCCGTCCCTCACCAGCAAGCAGAGGGCTCTGTGTAAACTGGGGCGGGAGACAGGCTTCCGTGTCGTCGCTGCCGCTGTGTGTTCCGAGAGGTCTGCCCACAGCCCGCGGTGCCCAGACGGACGAGCTCCGGACGCTCCCTGGACAGGCCTGGTGCTGGGGGGCGGCGTGACCGACGGTGCTAGGGGCTCCTTCCGTGGTCGGTCGCAGTCACGCGTCTGTCGTGTGACCAGGAGGTTTCTGTCCGAGGCACACTCGGCGCAGCAGGTCACCAGTAACGGTGCGGAGCCCTGTCTGTGCAGAGCGCCGTCCAGGCGCCGGCACTGGTGCGTCAGCGTCCCTGCAGGGGGCGGCGCCCCGTCTGGTCAGGAAGCTGACAGTCGTGGTAACGACAGCCCCATGCAGGGCACTGTTGTCGGCTCTGGGGACGCAGGCGGTGGGCGTGGATGCTGCCGGGACGGGAGGGCCAGTCAGGGCAGGCTTCGTGGACCAGGCGATGTCCACACGGAGTCTTTGAGAACCGGGGAAGCTCCGGTCAGAGGACACGGCGTGCGGAAGTTGTGCGCTTGGAGCGTTGTCAGGCAGCGGCGAGTCCTGGCTGCCAGCAGCACACATGAGCGGTCGCCATCCCACAGCCACGCTGCGCCACGGCGTCCTCTTTGGGCGCTGAGTGGCGGGGCCGTCGGTGCAGAGTGCGGCTCCGAGGCAGAGAAGCTGCATG
The DNA here is from genome assembly GCA_004026765.1 of Micronycteris hirsuta. Taxonomy (NCBI): domain Eukaryota; kingdom Metazoa; phylum Chordata; class Mammalia; order Chiroptera; family Phyllostomidae; genus Micronycteris; species Micronycteris hirsuta. The sequence continues at coordinate 33,157 of PVJI01018201.1, read as the reverse complement.
ACGCGCCGAGGGCCTGCCGGCCTCCAGCTCCACGGCGGCCCCTGGACGCACACCCCTGCCCGGCGCTCCACAGCAGCGCCCCACTCAGCCGCCGCCTGCTGTCGCACGGCCTGAAGCCAGAAGTGGTGTCTGCACTTCTGACTGGTGGGCACAGCAGGAGGAGAACCGCAGTCCGTGACATGTGGCACTTGCAGGACATTCAGGTTTCCGTGTGCATGAACTTGTGCTGGGTCCCGGCATGGCACTGGCCCCGCGCTGGCCGTCCACACCGTGGCGGGAGCATGCATGTCTGCCCCTGTGCGGAGGAGCCGGCCCAGCCCCGCTCTGAGCCCGCGCGCCGGCCGGCCTTCTGTTCCGGAGCATCGCACAGAGAGCACGCGCCAGCAGCACCACGCAGGTTTACGTGCACTCATCTGTTCGAAAGTCCACTTTCCCATTGGTCTCGCGTGGCCTCAGGTCCACGCGGAGCAGGAGGCAGATCGGCGTGGCCGTTGTCCTGTCCCGTGCGGGAAGCGCCGTGGTGGCAGCACTGGGGTTCTGTGGCCTCGGTGACGGTCGGCCTGTGCAGCGTCTCTGATGCCCCTGCTCCATGCAGAAGTCGCCCTCTGTCCGTGTCCTCCCTGGGCCGGGGTTCAGAGCTGGGGCCCAAGGCCACACTGTCAAGGAGACATTGGAGACAACAGGGAGAGCAGGTGGCCCACTGTCCTGAGCTCCAGCCCCTGCAGCAGTGTCTGAACTTCCAGCTCCTGGGGCCATGTCGCTGCGCACACACCAGCGGGGGGCTCCAGAGGCGTGGTCTTGCCTGCCCCTGGCCCTCTCATCTGAGGAGGGGCCGCTGCCCCTCAGGCTGTGTGGGAGGGCTTGGACCTAACAGTAGATTTTGAATTGTGTTCCAGGTTTCACATGTCCGTTATTCTACCTTTGGGACATGAGGTCTCTACCCTTTAGTGATTCCTGAGCTTTTCCCGGGCTCAGGAACGCCTCCTGTCCACCAGGAAGCCACGGAAGCCTTCCTCGTGGCACCACCAGGCCCTTCGGCCAAGTGGAGTCCCCTCCTGGGCACCTGGGCCGGCCCTGACTGCGTGACCATCGTCCCCTTCCCCTCCTCCGGGCCGCGTCTCTGGGGTCCTGTGCTCGATGCTTTCAGGAAAAGACAGGGGCCTAAATGGCTGAGCCTCGACCACCAGCATCTTCGCCTTCGGTCCCAGCAGTGAGTCCACATCACCAGCAGGCTGCCCTCGCCCCGGCCTGGTCTGTTAGGTGCAGCAGAGGCACGGCACCCCCTTGAGAGAAGTCCGCTGCGCTTGGCCGCTGGCCGTACAAGGTCAGGGCTACGCAGAGGTCGCTGCACGGTGCCTGGGGCAGGCGCCACTCAAAGTGGACACGTGCAGACCCCTGTCCGAGTGTGGCAACTTGCAGGGGGAGGTCATGGCGCACGTCTAAGTGGGCCAGGCGGTGAAGGACGATGTGCGAGCAGGCGTGGCCTCCGGCTGTGATGGCCACTCCCTGAGTGGTGTCCCCGCCACGACCTCTGCCAGCAGCCAGGCTCGTGTCCCTGCTGCAGCTGTTGTTCCGAGATGCAGCTCTGATGTGTCACCCGGGCTTGAAGCCTTGGGATGAGGTTGCTCTTTATCAGGGGACACAGGGACCTTCAGGGCTGCCATCCTGCCAGCATCCCGTCCTTCCCTTTCAGCCCCTTCAGGGTGCCCCAGGAGGCCCTGGTCCGGTCTGCGGGTGTGCCCCACCCCTCGGGGGTCTGAGCACGCCAGGCTCCTCACTGCTCGAAAGCCCGGTCCTTTTTCCCTTCTCCGGGCCACCCGTGTGCTGCTCCCTTCCCTCTGGGTCCCTTCATTCCCGCCCTTCCAGCTGGCTAATTCCTCATCCTTTGTAACTTGGGAGGATGATCCTTTCTGGGAAGTGTCCCCTGTCACCCGCAGACAGAGGCGGTGGCTCCTCGCTCAGACCAGGGCACCCTGGGCTGCGCTTTCGGTCACAGGCCTCACTGCGCGGTGACGGGGAGGGCTGCGCCGGGCAGGGCGCAGCCTCAGTGCGTGTTTGCGACGGGAGGAAATGAAAAGGGGCGTCCTGTCCAGGAGTTCACACGTCCCCAACCTGCCGCTGGTGAGAGAGCCCGCGTCAGGTCCGGAGCCGAAGGCCGCGCTCGCAGATGCTCTGCCCGGCGGCGGCAGGCCGGACGCCCCGCAGGCTCTGCTCCTTTCCCGCCTCACTCCGCTCTCCGCTCGTTGACAGAGCCCCGGGCCGGACCGGCTCAGCTGGCAGCCGCTGAAATCTCCAAGTTTCGCCCTTTCTTGCGTGGAAAGGAGTGTTGCTGCCAGCTCTCGGGGACCGGACAGGGCGGTGGTGGTGGCGGCAGCGATGACAGCGATCACCACGGGAGCAGCGGCAGTTGTGCGGCACTCACCTCTAGGCCACGCGCTGTTTTCACGCGCAGCAGCTCGTCTGCGGCTCCGTGAAGTAGGTGCCGCGACCGCCACGTCGATGCTGCGGACGAGCAAACACAGACGTGGCTTGTTTCAGAAACACAGCCCCGCGCAGCCACGGGCCTGGGGGTTGGAGTCAGCCCGCGGCCGGTGCTCCAGGCGGGGCGGCCACCTGACCGCTGCGCCCGCACCTTCTCCCGCCCAGGGCCCTGCCCGTGCGAGACGCGGCCGAGAGACGCCGTCTCGCTGCGCTCCCAGCGCCCCTGGCGCGGGTGTGCTGGGAAACCGGCAGCCTCTTGTTGGAGCTCTCCTTTCAGGGGCAGAACCTGCAAGACTGATTTGTACTCTCTGAGAGTTTAATCTTCTCGTCATTTCTTTGTGGCTTTTCCCCTCACCCAGCTCAGAGCCTGTGTTGCTGGCTGTCTTTCTGGAGGGAGGCTCTGACCCGCTGCCCGTGCCGCAGCTTTCCGGTCGTGCACGCGGCTTGTGAAACACTTGTCTGGGGCACAGAGTGGTCTGGAGCGCAGTGGGACCGTCCTCTCCCCACGCAACCGCAGTTCACCCCGCGTGCCCGGCTGGCAGGGCGGCCCGTGGAGTCCGTCCGTGGACAGGCAGCCACGCTCCAGGGGAGGGTTCTGGCCCAGACTCCCGGCGACCGGCGTGGCAACCACAGCGCCTTGATGGGGTCTTGGCGTCTGGTCAGCAGCGACCCTCGAAGTTGGCCGAGTGGGATGCTCCTCGTGTGTGATGACCGGTGAGCAGGCTGAGACCGCCACTCCCTGCAGACACTGGGCAGTTATTTTTAGGAAAGTCGGATCAGGATCAGCAATGTTCCATGTGCCAAGTGGTGTCTTGAGCCTGGCCAAAACTCAATTTTGGATGCCTCTAAACGGGCAGGTAGAGGACATGCAGGGGGTTTAGCAACTGAACGCCTGACCTTATACAAGTCAATTAATGTTCTGGGCCTGGTTTCTCTGTCTGTAAAATGAGAAGGCCTAATGCTTATTGCTGCAGCTGCCACATTTTTCCTTCTTCGTACAGCTTTGTTATAACATACTTTTTTTTTTTACAGGGAATCACTTTTGACTTGGTTGGGATGAGTCATTTTGTCACTTAACGAGCCTCAGCTCATATGTGCCAAATCTGTAAGAAGATGGGTTCAGGGCTTTCTCGTTTCTGGACAGGGGTTGGGGGCTCAGCCATGTGCACTCTGACCCAAGGGGAACTCGTGCTGGGCGTTCGTACCACTGTTCCTCAGATCAGGGTTGTCCTCGAGACAAAGTAGAGGTTTGGAGGCCAGGACTATGAACCTTCTGCTTGAAGAACTGTGGACTTTCTTGAAGAACTGTGGACTTTAAGAAGACAAAGCTCTTGTTTCCTGAGCCCTGTGTCCATCCACCTGCTTCTGCTCGACCTTTTAAAGAATTTTTATTTATTTATTTATTTTTAGAGAGAGGAGAAGGGAGGGGGACAGAGAGGGAGAGAAATAGCAATGTATGGTTGCCTCTCACATGGCCCTCACTGGGGGCCCGGCCCGCAACCCAGGCATGTGCCCTTGACTGGGAATCGAACCGGGACCCTCTGGTTCCCAGCCCGCGCTCAATCCACTGAGCCACACCAGCCGGGCTCTGCTTGACCTTTTAAACCTGCCTGAATGACAGGAGTTGGACTGGACGTGGGCGGTGCCTGGACCACCCGGAGGGTGGCCTGGAGGGCTGGTCTTGGTTCAGTGGACACACCGAGGATGGGGAAGGTGGAGGGGACGCTGGCGGGATCAGGGCTGGGGCCATCGGGAGGAGGTTCTGGCTGGACCCAGAACGAGCGTATTTTTGGATCCTAAATATTGTCCACTGCTCTGAACTGCAGGGAGGTGTTCTCCGGCCCCACACCACAGATGTCTGCAGTCTTGGGCGCAGTGCGCCGGTTTCCTGAGAACAGAGATTCTTGTGAGACACTCCACGGAAAATTCTGTACCTCCGCTGTCTCTCTTGGCTCTCTTTCCTGAAAGGCCACAGATCTGTGTCCAGAGCCTGCCTGACCCCTGAGCACATCATCAGATATGTAGTTCTCACCCTCGGGGAGCCAGCCTGTCTGTGCCAGGGAATCGTAAGTCTTTCACACAGAGCGGCGGTGCTGGCATCACCTGTCACGTTGGAGCTGACTGCTGCTGTGTTGCTCACTCAGGCCATCGTCGCTCCGTTATCCTGATGGGGGTGGGGAGACAGGCGGCCGTCACGCCGTGTCACGATGAGGGTGGGGAGACAGGTAGTTTTGTTCTTTGCCTCTTCCAGCTTCTGTGTGTGGCCACGTCACTCCAGGCTGTGGTCACATTCCCTTCTTCTCTCTTGTTTCACGCCTGCCCCGACTGTCTCGTATAAGGGCATTCGTCATTGGGTTTAGGACCCACTTAGATAATCCACTCAAGGTCCTTAATCGCACCTGGATCACAATCGGGGGAAGACCCTTTTCCAAGTGCAGCCCCCTGCACCAGTTTCCGGGATTGGAATGTGGGCAAGCTTGGGGCACCGTTCAGCGCGCTGCGGCAGGGGACAGGACATGGGGACAGCGCAGACCTGGCTGGGGCCGCATGCAGCCTGCGGCCTGGGTGTGGTGGTCTGGATGATCCTGGGTGATTGAGCGTCGGCTGAGGGTGGAGACAGTGTGACTTTCTGTGCATCTGAGCACCCCTTCCGTCATCCAGCAAACGCGTGCCCAGGGCTGCACCAGGGAGTGCGCAGCGGCGACTCGAGAAGAGCGTACGCGCTGCAGGGATGTGGTGTGTGGCTAGCACATGGAAGACATTATGGTCTTTGCAAGCGTTCAGGGTTTTCAACGTGAAGGTGAAAGTGTGTGATTTGGGGGAGAAAACCTGTGCAGGTTGTCACTGTCGCTGAGCCGCGTGGATCTGGGGAGGACACAGGACCAGACAGTGGGAGGTGTGGACGGGGGTGGCTCTGAGCGTCAGCGGCACCCGGCACTTGTGTCGGTGAGGTTCGTGGGAGTCCAGGCAGGTGTGGGCTGCCACACCCAGGCAGGTAGGCGTGTCACCTGCCCTCGCCCCGGAAGCTGGGCTGGGCTTTGTAGGGAAGGGTGTCACCGCAGCAAGGTCAGCCCCTGGCGCCAGTGGCACCCGGTGGCGGTGACAGTTGCAGGCTATTTTGGGAATGGAGGAGGCTCTGTGCTGTGAGGCCGTCTCTGCGGTCCCAGAGCGAGCTGGGCCCCACCTCCCCGGGCTTGGAGGGGTCCAGTGTTTCCCTGGAGAGAGCTTTCCGTTGCCAGGGAAACGGGGCCTGACCCCCTCAGGAAGCCTCGTGCTGTCTCCTGGCAACGCCTCTGACGGCTCTCTGCACTGAGAACTAGTCCAGTGATGAAGTGCCGCCTCTTTTCCTTAGGCGCTTCACGCAGGTTTTTCGGCAGTGACGTCCTGTGTGTCTCCCTGCGGCAGAGGGAGCCGGGCTCCGTGTGGGGGCGCCCTCCCACTCGTGTCCTGAGCAGCGCCAGGCCCTAGTGCGGCCTCCCTGCGGGCTCAGGGGCAGGAGAGGCCCGCCCACCTGGCGGTCTGCGCAGCTCGCGTGGAGGCCGGGCGCTGGGGCCGCGGCCCTGGGTGCAGCCGTGCTGCCGTCGTGGGCGAGTCAGTGCAGTCGCAGGTGGCGTGAGCCGGGGGCGTCTTTGCGCCCCGCGCTGCCCTTCACGGAGGAGGTTTTCAGGGGTGCTCCACTCCCCCCCAGGGCTTCAGCCGCGTTCCCTCTGCGAGAGGCAGAGGCAGGAGGGACAGGCCAGGCCCGCCAAGACGCCCCTGCCGACAGGTCTCCAGCGGCGGTGCTCGCAGCTCAGCCACGGCTCACGCCGGTTCGCCTCAGGGTCCCGCACTGAGGGTCCTGCAGGACACTGGGCAGCAGAGGGCAGTTCTGAGGTCAGGCTGCAGCTCGCTGCTCCGTCTTGCCAGGTCAGAGGCACTTTTGACCGGCTGCCTCCCTGCCGCAGGCTCTGAGGTGGAGGCGACAGGGCCGGCGAGGGGAAGCGCCGCTCGCTGGACCGTGGGCTTGAAAACAGCAGTGGCACCGGCCCTCTCGCCCCCACAGTCCCGGTGCTGCAGACACGCACGTGGCCCTTCCGTCCCCACCTCACCCAGAGTCGGCGCGTGGCGGAGCTGGGCCAGCCCCTCTGCCTGCGCCCCGGCCAGCCCTGACCTGTGCGTGCCTGCCCTGCACTCCACTCACTGGGGACAGTTCAATGCTCGGCCGGCCTTGCTGTCGCTGAGGTGACTGCGGAGGGGGACCCTGCCAGGCTGCCTTGCAGATCAGGCCAGCTCGTGGCCATTCTCTGAAACTCCTATAAAGATGCTGCCGCAAGGATTTGACGTTCATGGACCCAAGGCCACGAGATGGAAAGGGAGGAAGGCCCAAGTCGTGGTGGGGAAGGAGCCTGAGAAAGGGAAGGGGGGGAGGGAGTGCTCTCCGGTCAACACCGCCCCGGCCAGGCTTGTTTTAGGCCCTTGGCCCTTGTCTGCTGTCACCTTCCAAGGGCAGAGAAGGGTCTTCCAAAAGCCCGCCTGGGGGGTGTGGCCATGCAGCTGAGACTTGAGACTGTTCTTTTGGAGCCAAAGGAGCGGAGCGGCCAGGCGAGAGGCCGCCGGGCCAGCGGTCGGCCCGGGTTCCGACGGCACGGCCGCCCTCGTGACGCAGAGGTTTGTTGCGGCCTGCGTGGCGTGTGCTTGACCTCCGGGACTCTTTCTTCTCCTGGGCCTTCAGGGCCTGTTTGGAAAGTAGCCCCTCGTCCCTTCGCTTGAAAGTCTTCCCAGGCAGGTTTGCACGAGGCTCTCAGCAGCGCCGTCTCAGCCTCCCCCGTGGCAGGCGTGCCGTTTACGAGGGGCTCAGTGGTGCGCGTGGTTCCCAGGTGCTGTGCGTGGTACAGACGTGAAGAGTCGGTGGGGACGCTTGTCACGCGGGTCAGCCTGCGGGAGCGTCCTAGCGGAAGTGCGGCCTGGGAGCTGCTGGCTGCGAAGGGGCTGCCACGGCACTGACCTCGAGGTCGGCCGGGGGTCTGTTACCGTGGAACCCAGTCCGGCCGACATGCTCAGTAGCCTCACTGATGGTCGAGGTGCCAGAGGGCTTGGGAGAAATTAGCGAAGGTGCTGTGTGTGACCGGGTGGCCTGATCACATGTCCACATGAATCACGTCAGCCTGATTTTGCTCCTGCCCTGGTGCTGGGCGGACAGACGGACATGCAGGTCATCTTGGGGCGGGATGCCCTGCCCATACGTCCTCCTAGAAAACTCTGGTCGCGCTGGTGCTCTCCCTGGTCTCTCCGCAGTGACCGCTGCCTGCTGGACAGTCGCTCAGCATCACCGAGACGTGCCCCGTGGCAGGCCTGGCTGAGCACGGCTGTTCTCGAACTGTGTTCGCAGCTCCACACTCTAAAAGTTTGTTCAGAACCTCAAAGAGTTTTTGTTCATGTGGGTTATTATGTATTACTGAGACATTTTTAAAATATGTACTTACTAATTCATTAAAAATAGGAATAACCTATTACAGGTTAATATAAATCACCTGTTTTAATTGAAATAACTATATATTGTGCTGGCCAAAAAGCCTGTTTAGTTTTTTCCCTAAAAGACACATTTTTCATTTTCACCAATGACTTGACTGATTTGGATGTTTTCAGTATGTCGGCTGTGTCCCGCCCTTGGCTTCTAGTGGGCAGAGGCCAGGGTGCTGCCGAACTTCTTCCAGTGCAGGAGGCTGCCCCACAGCAAAGAGTTATTTGGCCAAAATGTTAATAGAACCAAGAAACTTCGCAAACCACTTTGACCTGTTCAATCAGTCACAGCACCTACTCCATACACAGCACAAATCATTTTTTGCTTTTCAGTTGCATTTTTACCTTTCTTGAAATAATAAAGCATAATATGCCAAAAATGTTGCATATTTTCTTCCATCTTCAGTATTAAAATGGCTGCACAAAAATTCACCAGTCTTGCCCTGGCTGGTGTAGCTCAGTGGATTGAGCACGGGCTGGGAACCCGAGGGTCCCAGTTCCATTCCCAGTCAGGGCACATGCCTGGGTTGCAGGCCAGGTCCCCAGTGAGGGCCACGTGAGAGGCAACCATACATTGCTGTTTCTCTCCCTCTCTTTCTGCCTCCCTTCCCCTCTCTAAAAAATAAATAAATAAAATCTTTAAAAAAAAAAATTCACCAGTGTTGTTAAGTTTTTTTTTTAAATGCACACTGATAGGACAGCTGTCACAATGCAATCTAACAAAATGGTTTCAGTTTGTTTAGGTAAAGACAACGAAGCGCTACTAGAAAAAACACAACGGACTTTTTGGCCAGCCGAATCTCTCCAAACACAGGGAGTAATAAGAGGAATGGCCTTGCCTTATGTTTTTACAAATGTCTGGATTCAGTTTGTTTGCTGTGTGGTTTTGATTAAAGCCTGTGAAGAAAATCTGGGCTCACATAGCTGCGTATTTGGGAGAGGGAGACGTCCCAAACAGCCCGCCCGGGCAGCGTGGACAGTCTTCGTAGGCAGGCGACTGGACCAGAGAGCCTGCAGCGGCAGGTGGGGGCCGAGACCCTGCCGCGGGCCGCCCTGGCCTTGCGTCTGCACAGTCCAGAGGTCTGGCCGCTCTCCGGATGAGCCTTCCCCCGTGCGCGTTTTTCCAGCACTGAGTGCGCGGCGGTGTGGGAGCCGGGCCACCACGCTGTGCCTGTCTCCCAGGTGCCCCGCCTTACTGGACCCCACGTCTCAGTGTGGCGGGGGGTGGGGGGGCCGCCGCACTCCCGATGGTGGCTGTGTTTCCCAAACCCGAGTGGCAGGAAACAGCTATTTTCTTTCCACAGGCAGGTGTGCTCCATCCCTTTTCAGGTCTTAATCGTAATTTGTCTGTCAGTCGTTTGAGTGAAACCGACACCCCACGAAGAGTGGCCAGTCCGTCTCACGCATTGGCGGTGCCTCCGCTTCTCCTCAGCGCCAGGTCCGCGCTGCAGTGCACAGCCCGGGCACTGTGCGTCCTCCCCGCCTGGCCGCCGTCAAGGGCCAAGGTCTGATAGAGTCAGTGACCTCTGCTGTTTCAGCGGGCGGAGCGGGCTCTGGGGCGGGAGCGCCTGCGGTCCGTGCAAGGGCCGGGCCGTGGCCTTGCTGCCGCTATGGAAGTCAGTGTGACCTGGAGACTCATTTCTCAGCTAAAGCTTTCACTTCTTTGAAGGAGGGGATTACATGACAAGTTCGAAAAGACAGGAGTCTCCTCCTCAGTGTCTAGGTCCCGAACGGTCCCGCCCGAGGCTTGTTGAGGATGGACGGCCTTCATCAATGCGGCTTCTCCTCCTCTGCTGTCTGCAGACATGTTAAGACAGCCTGGTCACTGAGGCCTCTGGCCAGAAAGCTGTGTGTTCCCCTGTTGCTCGGAGATGGGCAGCTGTGGGTCCCTGACTGCCCGTAACCACAAACAAGCTTCCCCGCGCTGTTTGAAGCCAGTCAGAAAATAAGTGTGAGCCCCAGCTGGGGTGGCTCAGTGGACTGAGTGCCGGCCTGCAAACCGAAGGGTCGCTGGTTCGATTCCCAGCCGGGGCACATGCTTCAGTTGCAGGCCAGGTCCCCAGTAGGGGGCGCACGAGAGGCAACCACACGTTGATGTTTCTCTCCCTCTCTTTCTCCCTCCCTTCCCCTCTCTCTAAAAATAAAACAATAAAACCTTTGAAAACAATGCATGAGAAAAGTCCGCTTCTTGTGTTTGAAGTGCTGACCTCGTCCCTTCTCACGTGGCCAGGCTTGCGGGGCAGCCTTGCCGCTCAGAAGCAAGGCCGAGGGTCGCGGCGCGCCCTTTGTCCAGAGCAGCGACCCTCCGTCCCGTCCGTCCTGCTAGTGGCGCAAACAAGGCCACGCATCCTCCTGCCTGTTGCACAGCCGAGGTTGTGAGTCAGGGAGACGACTCGGGGCTCACGCCAGCCCCCGGGGCTGAGGAGCCGTGCTCTGCACACGCGTGTGCGAGAATCGGAGTGTGCGTCGTCGGGCCTGGGGCGCGCAGCCGGGCTCGGCGCGGGCCCGCCGGGTGACGACGGCTCCCCTCCGCAGGCCTGCATCGACGAGAACTTCGACATGGTGCGGTTCCTGGTGGAGAGCGGGGCCAACGTGGACCAGCAGGACAACGAGGGCTGGACGCCTCTCCACGCGGCGGCCTCCTGCGGCTACCTCAACATCGCAGAGTGAGTCTCTTCCGCTGCGGCCTCGCTCTCGTGAACAGTCAGTCACATCTCTCTGTTGCAAACTGTAGAAGCGGGGGCTGACTTACTTTTAAGGGGTAGTTGATACCGTCACACATTGCTGCTGAGTCTGTAGGGTGTTCGTCTGGGGCTCTGCCGGGTGCTCTGTGTCCTCCGTCTGCTGGCACGTTTCGCCTGCCCACTCCCCCCGGGACGAGCAGTGGCAGCGGCCCCTGTGGATGAGGAGGTGGCAGGGTGGGGGCTGTGTTTTCTGCGGGAGGTGGGGAGCTCATGGGATCCCCAGCCTCTGGGCAGCTGCACAGGTTCTGGGGGGCAAAGTCAATATCATTGCACAGGCTGGTGGCTATTCTCGTTCCGGGAAAGTGAGAAACTAAAGAGGGTTTTACTGTTTTCCTAAGAATGGTTTAGGACGGTGGCCGTGCCTCACAGTAATCGCCTTCTGGTTCACAGCAATCCAGAGTACTTTCTAGAAACAAGTCTTCCGGACCAGGGGCCTCAAAACAGGTCAGAGAAGCCAAAAGCGGGGTCCGGGTGCCATGACCCCGACCCCCCGTGACAGGGAGGATGCCGAGTAGAGGTCAGCGTGTGTCGGTCAGGCCACGCTCTGGAGGCCGAGGAGAAGGAAGAAGCGTGGGACGCACAGCGGTGGCCGTGGGGAGGGAGGCACCACAGGCGCCCACGAGTGGCTTCCAGGGTCTGTTGCAGCGGGCCCAGATCCACTGCGGGCAGGCGTGTTTGGGAGCAGGAAGTGGGTGCAGTGGGGTGTGGGGCGCAGTGAGCCGGAAGCGTTCACTGAGTGCCTGTTGGGCATACCATCGGCACGTTTATGTTCCGGGGTGGGGGAGGTGTGGCTGAGGGGGCCTGGGGGTGAAGGAGGGGAGCTGAGTGTGTGTGAGCATGGGGTCAGCACCGAGGATGCCGGGCACCACAGAAGGAGGGTCGGTCGGAGGCTAGCTTGGACCGAGGGCCGGGGCACGAGGGGCGAGGCCACACGGGGGCTGCCGGTCTGCACCGGAGGCCCTGGCAGGCTCCGCCGTGCCCATCCGAGCCCCGAGAGAGCAAAGCGCAGGCTCTTGTCTCATCTCTGCCTGTTCTTTCTCCCCCGCCCGCTCTTCGGGTCCAGGGGCCATGCATCTTGTCTTTTTACAGCCCCGCCCTGGCTGGTGTGGCTCAGTAGTTTGAGCTCTAGCCTGCGAACCAAAGGGCCGGTTCGATTCCCAGTCAGGGCACATTCCTGGGTTGCGGGCCAGGTCCCCAGTAGGGGGCACCCAAGAGGCAACCACACATTGATGTTTCTCTCCCTCTCTTTCTCCCTCCCTCCCCTTTTGTCTAAAAATAAATAAATAAAAGCTTTAAAACAATAAAAATAAAACGAAATCTCTCGCAGTGTCTAAAACACGGCCGCTTGAGCCGCAGAGGCCCGTGCGCGTTTACCGACGTGGCAACGGGCTGACGCCACCTCAGCAGTTTCCTGTGTTGAAGACCTCTGAGCGCCTGGCCGCGCCCCGCCTTGCTGGGGCTCTCCCGGCCCCAGAGCGGCCTGGTCCTGTGAAAGGACGAGCTAGACGCGAAGTCAAAGGCCGGGCCGTGGCCTCTGCCACTTGCTGCCCCCGGACTTTAAGGAGAGGCCCCAGGGCCCAGGAGCCTCCTTTCGCGGCCCGGCCTTGCCGTGCGCCGAGTCTCAGGTGCACGCGGCAAGTGCGCGGAGTGACCACAGTGTCGCCTCTGCTGCGCCTGTGCAGGTACTTCCTCAGCCACGGAGCCAGTGTGGGTGCTGTCAACAGCGAAGGCGAGGTGCCCTCTGACCTGGCAGAAGAGCCGGCCCTGAAGGACCTCCTTCTGGAGCAAGTGAAGAAGCAAGGTAACCCTCAGCCCCGGCAGCCACCGTTGCCCCGGACCGGTCCGGTGTGCGTGGCTGCGGCTCCTCCCATACAGCAGGGAAGCCTGCCGGCAGGGACGCTGAGTCTCCGGGGCACCCGCCTCGCCCGCGGTCCCGCTCACGCGAGGGCGTGGCTGCGGTGGCCTTTCCTGGTGTGGGCTGGTAGGAGGGGGCGGCTCTGGCCACATCTCCGTGTTTGCCGATTATCCAAAGCTGAAGAGACTTCATCCCTGGCCCTTACAGAAATGCGCTGACCTCTGTGCCAGGGCCATAAATGCCGGCTTCTCCTGCCTTCCCTCGCGTGGCCTTGTGCCCGATGGGGCTGAGGGGTTGCTGCCCGCTTCCCCACGCAGACCTGGGCTCTCAGAGTCCTGGTGCCGGCTGGAACACGCTCTGTGGCCCCTCTCTGTTCTTCCCTCGTCGGTTACTGGGGGGGTGCCTGTTACTTTCACCTCCAAGGGTTGAAATGCTGTGACCTGGAAGGGGACTTTGACACGGACAGCTCCGAACAAAGATCGTGGTGTAAAAAGAACGTCCCCAGGCCCCTCGTTCTCAGAACGGAAAGCCACTTTGGGTGCGACCCTGACAGACCTGCCGTCGCACAGGGTCCCTGACGTGCCGACGGGGCTCCGACTGGTGTCTGTGAACGCTGTCGCTCTGTCGGCGAGGGCGAACGGCGCCCAGCCTGGCAACTCCGTGCCTTTCGAGTCTGAGGTGGGGGGGCTGTGGTGACGCTGCAGCTGCGTGGCCCCCACAGGGGTCGACCTGGAGCAGGCGCGGAAGGAGGAGGAGCAGCGGATGCTGCAGGACTCGAGGCAGTGGCTCAACAGCGGGAAGATCCAGGACACCAGGCAGGCTCGCTCGGGGGCCACCGCCCTGCACGTGGCTGCCGCCAAGGGCTACTCTGAGGTCCTCAGGTGCGTCAGCCGCATCCACTGGCAGGCGGGAGGTGGGGACAGGACGAGCCAGGACTTTGGAGCAGGGGGGTGAGGTTTTCTGCATTGCTTTGTGCTGCTTCCCCTGGACCACGCAGCCTTCCCTCACTTCTGCCAGTGCCCCCCTCGGCACCCCCGCCCACGGCGGCTCGCAGCCCCGCCGTCCCTCCAGCTCCTCCCTGGTGAGTCCGACGGCAGACTGGCCTCAAGGGGGACCTTACAGGGCCTCCTGCAGGTCCCTGGTTCAGTGTTAACGCTCCCGTGGTCTCCTCTGCTGTGATGGACCCTGCAGGAGAGATTGCGGTCATTTGTTCCCTGGGCTCCTTGGTCAGGGGTTCGGCCCTGGAGTGGGCATGTCCAGCTGCAGTTGGCTGGCTGCACAGACAGGCAGTTCGGGCTCTGCTGTCCCCCGTTCCGCATCCTCGAGGTCGCGCGGCTGCACACAGCTCTCGGCTCCACCAGGCTCCCGGGGGTCGGGCCCGTTAAGCAGGCTCCTGGGCACGTGGCAGCCGCCTCCGCTCGCTCCTGGGATGCGTCGGGGGCCCACAGTGCAGGCGGCCAGTGTCAGCCCCTGCAGCTCCTCGGGAGCCGGACCCTCCCTGCTCCAGGCACAGGCGGCGGAGCCGCCATCCTCGAGAAGCCCTGCAGACTCTGAGGCAGGGCTGGGGGGTGGGGGTCTGCTGGAAGCGTGGGGTGTCCCGTAGAGGCCGACTGGAAAGCCAGCCGGAGAGCAGCCTTAGCTGAGCTCTCGCCTGCGCACTCGGGGCGGGCGCACCGCCCTGGAGTCCTGGCTGCGGCCGGCTGGGTCCGGCTCCTCTCACTCTCGGGTGCCCACCTTGCGCAGCGTCTCTGCAGGCTGTTCCTGGGGGGCCTGGCCGCCTGTGTGGTGACAGAACCCTGAGCCGGGCCTGAAGGGCAGGGGGCCTCGACCCTGTGGCTTTGTTAGGGAACCGAAGCAGCCGGGGTGAAGGGCCTGGTGGGCTCTCCCCGCAGACTGCTGGTCCAGGCCGGCTACGACCTGGACGTGCGAGACCACGACGGCTGGACCCCCCTGCACGCCGCTGCGCACTGGGGGGTGAAGGAGGCGTGCTCCATCCTGGCGGAAGCCCTCTGCAACATGGACGCCAGGAACAAGCTGGTGAGCACGCCCGGCGCCCGCAGGGGCCACGAGCCTGCGCTGAGGGGCTCTGCCCCAGAGGCTCCCCGTGTCCCCCGCTCGCCACACGGAGGGTTGGCTGTGTGAGGGAGGCGCCGCCAGCCCGGCCTCCGGCCCCACTGGCACTGACGCCCCTAAGCAGACAAACGGGGCGGAGTGGCGTCTCCCCCTGGCGAGGCCTAAGGCTCAGCCCGTGGTGAGGCGTGGAAGGTTTCGTTTTACTTTAGTTTTATTATTATTTTTTTAACCCTTACCTGAGGACTGCCTGTTGATTTGAGGGGGTTAGTGGAGGGAGGGGTCAGAGAGAGACAGAGAGAAACACCGACCCGCTGCCCCTCGTGCGCACCACGACCGGGCGGAACCCGCAGCCTCGGGATGCACCCCGACCGGGAAGCGAACCCACGACCTTTCAGTTTGCAGGACGACGCTCCAGCCCCCTGAGAACCCGGCAGGGCCTTGCTTTATTTTGAGCTCAAACACTGGTAACAGCTGAGCTCCGTTCACGTTGTCATTTTGAAAGTTAGAATGACAGGGCCCTGCAGCTCGTCTGAAGTCGTGTCACTGTGCTCACTTCCCTGAGTCTGCGGAGTCTCCAGGAACTTCCTGGGAGTCCAGAGACACCGCCCTTTGATCAGGGGTGGTTTGTCTGCCTCCCGCCTGTCCTGTGCGCGTGCTGCCTGGCGGGGCCGCTCTTCTCTCTCTTCCCAGGAGCCGGGTTCGCGGCGCGGCACCACGCACACGTGTCCTGAGGCTTCCGGGGCCTCTGTCGTGTTTATCACAGTGATGAGGGCCGTTTAGCCACTGGCCCGGGGGAGGCTGCACGGGACTGCTGACCATGCGGCAGTAGGCATTCGAATGCCGTGGCCATGTTCTCAGTGCTGTTTTCCGGAGCAGCAGACTCCCCGCCAGCACCCACTCTCGTGGGGGCAGAGGAAGGCTTGGTCGTAGCGTCGAGCCGGCGCTCTGGGGAGGCCACTGCGGCTGGAGTCGGCGCAGAGCGCGTGCGGCAACTGCTCTGACCGAGGCGTGTGGCCACGGCGCCCCTCTCTCCGCCAGGGCCAGACTCCGTTTGACGTGGCGGACGAGGGCCTTGTGGAGCATCTGGAGATGCTGCAGAAGAAGCAGAATGTGGTGAGTCCGCTGGACTGCGAAGCTGTCCTGCCGTCTTGGCCCACCCAGGCCGCTCGGCCATGGGCTCCGGTTACATCTGCATTTGGGGAGGGCCGCTGTTCCCTCGGGGACCGTCTGCAGCCAGTGGGAAGGGAAGTCCTAGGAGCCATGGTTGGTAAAGTTCACTCATTATGAGCGAGCCTTTGAGCAGCTGGAAGTTAGAAGCAACAGAAGAACAGTTACCCTTGGGCTCTAGAAAATGAATGTGTGCAAAGCAGAGTTCTCTCCCCACTCTGGTGTTGGCCTCGTGCCCCGCTGAAGGGCCCTTTCAAGTTGCCGTACCTGCTTATCCGTGCAAACTGTCTCATTTTCCAGCTACGGAGTGAAAAGGAGACGCGGAATAAGCTCATCGAGTCAGACCTGAGCAGCAGGTTGCAGAGCGGACTCTTTAAGAAGTAAGACGTTCGGGGCACGTGCATGCGACCCACTTTGCATGAGGATTTATGTGGTAAAAACTTCCATTTTAGCCAAATGATCTTCAAACGAGAGCAGGGAGGGGTGCTTATATGTGGTGGAGACTCGAGGTGGGCTGTGTTGGGATTTAGGAACCAATCTGCCTTGTGCAGTGCTTCTTGTTCCCAGCTGCAGGGGCCGGGGTCCCAGCTGCCTCCCCGGGGGGACGTTCCACCAGCTCAGGGCCCACCGCCCCAAGCCAGCAGGGTCCTGGCAGGTCAGAGCAGGCACCGATGTTCAGCGATTCCCATTCACCTGCTGCGTCGGCGCCGAGATTCACGGCCCTCCCTGTTCTGCACTGAACAGGCAAGAGCTACTTCAGTTGCACTCTGCAGCCCAACAGTAAGCCTCAGTCTGCAGAGGCAGACTCAGGGGACGCAGACGCCGAAGGAACTCCTGTCCTGTCTCCATTACACGCAAACTGCTCTCTTTAACTCAGCAAAGAGGTGCTCTGTGAGGAGGAGACGCCCAAGTCCCAGGAAGCGGAGGAGGAAAACAAGGAATCCAGCAGCTGCAGCTCGGAGGAGGAGGGCGAAGACGAAGCCTCAGAGTCCGAGGCTGAGAAGGAGGCAGGTAATACGGATGGTCCTGCACGGCGGGTGTGCCCCGCCCATCAGAGAGCTGAGGTCTTGGAGGCCACGGGGGCTCAGGGCTCTGAGCTCTGTGTTCAGAGGCCAGTCGGCGGGCCGCGAGCGAGAGCTCGGTGGGGAAAGGCTGAGTGGGGCTGGAGCCGCCGACCTGCAGCCATGGGGCAAGGCGCCCATTCCGACCTCGGGTCCGCGGGTCTTGCCGAGGGCACTTGGTTGGGGCCTGCAGTGGCCACGAGCCAGGAGACTGGGTTGGGGGTGGGCTGGGCACGAGTCCATGGTGGCGTCTGTCCCCTTGGCTGTGGCGGGGCCCATGATGAAGGCATTAGCTCCTTCTGCTTTTGGGCCCCACTCCTCTGAGGTCTGGGTTCACTGCCCGGTTTCTCCCCATGAAGGGACAGCACTGCCTTTCCTCTGTCTCTGTCTGTGGGCCCAAGGCTGTCACCCGAGGAAGCGGGAGGCCAGCAGCTCTAGCGAGAGTGTTGGCACCGCTAAGCTGCAGCGTTAGGACGACCTTCATTCACCAAGACTTGAATTTCTGTTAAGCGGGCACAGCTTGCTCTGAAAATGCTAGTTCAGTGCCTCTCAAAATCTCTGCACATCCTTTTGTTCTGTGTTTATGGTGCATGGAGCGCGTGTATTGCCGTGAGGTGCGCCCCTGCCCACCATCCCTTGTCGCCTGCTCCACCCCCTTCGATCACACCACGGCCCTCTTCTGAGCCCAGGGACCACCTTCCCCACTCCGCCCGCCTGCAGTGTAGACCGTCAGCACCCTGCCCCCGCCGCCCCGCAGCGGGCTTTCCTGGTGCTATCCACCGTGAGGACTGGCTGTGGCCACAGGAGAGTGTCACCACATACCCACTTGAATTTGATACATAATGTGGAGGACCTTGTAGTTACACCTCGGGGAGTTGCAGTTGAAGCCACCAGGATAGCCACAGCACTGAGTCTCTCTCCCGGCAGCTGGAGGTCAAAAGAAGGCGCCCCCACCTGCCTGTGGAGTGGGTAGACCCTTGAGTCAGCAGGAAGGCGCATGCACACAGGCAGGCATCTCACCATGCTCTTGTGCTTCCTGTGTCTCAAATGACAGACCGAAGGCCAGAGGCTGTGATCAGCCACTCCAGCTCAGAAAGCAAGGGCCGTTCCCAGGAGCGGGTCCCAGTACCAGCCCAGAACACCTCTGCCTCCTCAGCCCGGAAGGTGAGTCTTTGGGAATTAATTTGGATACTATGTTTCCCTACTGCAGTAGCATTCATACAATTAGAAGGCCTTAAGGATACATTGTTGCAAACAGTAATGATACATTCTTTTCTGTCTGAGTCTGCTCTGGCTGTCCTCACAAACACCACAGACAGGCACCTTTAAACAGTGGAAATTTACTTCTCTGCTCTGGAGGCAGGAGGTTCAAGCTAAGAGGGCCAGCTGGTGCCGTTCCTGGTGAGGACCCCCTTTCTGGCTCAGAGATGACCACCTCATCTCCAAATGTGGTCACACCAGGGTTAGGGCTTCGACACACGGGTCTGGGAATGGGAGGGACACAAATACAGCCTCCGTGACAGTGCCCTCAAAAGCTGTGAAACTATCACCAAACAACCTTGCCTGCAATGTGTTTAGATAACACAGGATGTATCTAGTAGCCTGGGACAAAAATAAAAGTCCGTGGCCCATTTTCTCCATGTCTGAAGGGAAGTCTTCCCGAAGCTCCGGTGGGCGGGAGGCTATCAGCATCCAGGACTGACCTTTGGGAGGGCTGCTCTCCCTTTCTTACTTCTTGCTCAAGTCTCTTGCTTACGGGGAGCAGAGAGCCCAGGTGGAAGGAACCTGGGGAGGGAGCAGCGGGGCTGCCTGCCGGGGTGGGGCGGGGCTGGCGAGGGCGACCCCGCCCACAGAGCGCATGCGGTCTGGGCTGGAAGAGGGGTCCGATTTCTCCGGAGTGCTCTGTGCCTGGCTGGATGCTGACTTTCTGGCCTTCCCGGGGCCTCTGGGCTGGAAAGGCGGAGTTCTGGCGTCAAGGTGGAGGCCCAGGCCTGGCGCCCGGCACTTTACTTCCTCCTGGGCTGTGGCTGTGACAGGCATCGCCTCACCCTGTCACTCAGGGAAGTCTTGGCCCTCCCACTGCTCAGGGTGTTACCAGGCTGCCCGCTTTTTGAAGAAAAACCCTAAATTTAGAAAGTGCAAGCTGACACCTGCACTTGCTCCGCGTTGCCAGAACGATGCTGTGAAGGGCGTCTGCCCCTCGTTCCAGCCTCCAGGGCCGGCGGGGGCCGTGCGCTTGCCCGGCGAGGAGAGGGGGTGAGTGGGGCGTGGGACTCGGGACTCTGCGTTTCTGTCATGCTGTCACCGTCCGGCCTGGAAGGTGGCCTGGGACGGGACGGGCCCGGGCGGAGACAGCTGGCACCTGCAGACCCCGGGGCCCCGGCGGCCTGTGCACCAGCTCTGGCGTTTCCTGTGGTTCCTGGCAAAGCGACGTGAGGAAGGGCAGGGCGCGCCTTCCCTGCACTCGCTTTGCGAGGGTGACGTTTCCTCTGATCAGATCGAGGTGTTCCTGAGTGAGACTGCGGCTGGAGTCCGAGAGCGACCAGCCCGAGCCCCAGGCTCCCCTCAGTGCCTCACACACACACAGGCAGGGGCCCCGGGCCCCGGGCCCCTCGCGGTGGGAGGGGGACGGAGGCCCACTCTCCCCACCCTCCCGATGGGCATGTGAAGACTTGGACGAGTGTCCTGTTCTCAGTGACACGACGAGTCAGGAGGGGGGTGTGATGAGGACGTCGGTCTCACATGCCCAAGCTCGGCACCGGCTTCCCAGGGACGAGACGGGGTCTGCTTTCCCAGGGCAGCCTGGTCGGGGCTGCCGCGTGAGAGCCCGAGGCTCATGGGTAAAGGCGGCCGCGAGGGCGAGGACGCAGTGCTGGCCGAGAGCCCACATGGCCGTACTGGGCTTGGGCGCGCAGGGGCAGACGGGCCGTGAGGAGGCCCCGAGCCCTTCCCCTTCCCTCTGCTTGCTTCCTCCCTGCAGCTCTCCAGCCTTTTCGACAAGCCGGAGGAGCCCAGAGACGAGTCCCCTTCTTCCTGGCGCCTGGGCCTCAGGAAGACCGGCAGCCACAACACGCTGAGTGCAGCAGCCAACGCTCAGGAAGCTGCGAGGGACCGGGGCTCCGCCCTCTGCCGCTCAGCGTCCAGCCCTCGTGTGTCTTCCCTCCTGGACAACAGGGACAAGGTACGGGGCGGGCAGCTTCCTTCTGAGAACTTAACGGTCAGCCCCACGCAGGCACTGCCTGGACCTCACTGGACTCTGGGAGGCGGGTGTGCGGACAGTACTGTCGAGGACGTTCCCGTGCGTTCATTCGCTTGGCGAAGAGAAAACCCCTTTCTTTGGCCTGTCTGTGCTCATCCCTCCCTGTCCTCACCGAGGGCAAAAAGCGCTTCAGAAGCGTGAGCACTCGGGCACGGCCCCAGGTCCCCGAGGCAGCACCAGCAGTTTGTGCTTGCGCTGTTTGGGGTCGAGCTCCTCGCCAGGCTCTCCATGTGGCCGACACGCAGGCAGAGCCACACAGAGGAAGAGGGTCAGCGTCCCGCCGCTCGTCTGGGGCTGGGGCCAGCGGCTGCACTAGCAACTTGCCGGTGCGTCCGTGCGCTCCTCGCTGTCAGTCCCACGCCACCGGGCGCCCCCCGTCCCTCAGGCTGGGAAGGAGCAGGCATCCCGTTCTGTCTCAGCCGCTGCATCTGTGGGTCCTCCCGGCTTTTCCTAGGAGGACCCTTTCCCTCCGCCAGTGCTCGCTCGGCGGTGGAAACTTGGGCGCAAGCCTGGGAGAGCCTGCCCCTCGCAGCCGCCTGCCCGTGTGATCGGGACTGAGGCTGGGGCTGAGGGTCTGCTGGCACATGCTCTGCGGCCTGCATGCATGGCCGCTGCCCGGGCCTCACCTGTCTTGGTCTCACAGGACAGAGACGGCAGAAACTACTGGAACTCACTGGCACCCCGGAGGCTCAGCAGCCCGCGTGACGCCGAAGAGAAGGAGAATAGGTGAGTGGGTGCAGCCGCTTCCACAGGGCCCCCCACCCCCTCGGGCCTGTCCAGGGCGGCTGCTGGGGGGCGGGGACTCCAGCCTCCCACATCCCTCACGCCCGGCACAGGCCTGCCCCGGGGTAATCGGCCACTCACGGAACTGCTGTGTGATTGGCCTGGTTGGCTCCTGTCAGTAGATAAAGATTGAGCCCTCCTCCTCAGTTCAGATGAGGGCATCCCAGACCTGGCCCCTGGCTCTCGGATGCAGTCCTCCCGGGCATCTCCAGGGGACCCCTGTCAGAAAGGCAGGCTCTCGGCCGCCCCCCGCCCCCTCCGACCCCAGACCTGCTGAACTGCAGCCATCACTCCAGCAGCACCCATGGTGACCAGGTGCCCGTGTGGGTCTCAGGAGGACTGGTCTGGAGCCGTGATCTCTAGCAAAGGCCTCAGAAATGCTGCCCTAGCCCTTTCCTGGGAGCCTCCCATCTGCGAGGCTCACGAGGCCACAGAAGGCCCTTCTCTGTCCTCTTTCCCTGTGGCCTCTTCCTGCTCTGCCCCGTCGTCCCCTTCCCTGCCTCCTGCTGGGGAGGAGCTGCGGAGCTTCAGTGGGAGGTGCAGCAGGGCCTTCTCACAGGCAGGGTCGGGGCCCTGCATGTAGGCCTGGCACCCGTGGCAGCGAGCCGGCTCTGAGGTTGGTTCCCGGCAGCAGCGTGAGCCCGCACGCGAACGGGCGCCAGTCCGAGAGCACGGAGCCTGTCTGCCCCTGAGCCGCACGCAGCCCGGCTCCCCGGCTCCCCGCAGTCGGCTTGTGCCTGGGCGCCAGCCTGCGGTAGAGGCCAGTGTTTGGCGTGGCTTTCTCTCCCGCCTCTCAGGGAGTCGGCTGCCAGCCTGGTGAGGAGTGGCTCGTACGCCCGGCAGCTGCGGAGGGATGATGCCAAGGGGAACGAGGCACCACAGACAGTTGCCCCTTCCACCTACGTGTCCACCTACCTGAAAAGGTACCAGTTCCCCGGGTGGGAGCGAGTGCCCCACTCTGGCCATGGGCGTGGGGTCTTGACCACGTGCCCTTTGTAGCCAGTGAGCAGCGCAGAGTCAGGAAGGGGAGTGCTTCAGATTTCGTGGGAGTGACAGTTGTCTAGTTTGAAATTAAAGTTAATGGACTTCCTTCACCGATTTATAGTGAGCTAATTCCAGACTCTCACCACAGACAGGCAGGAGCTCACAGCTGCCCTCTGGTCCTGTTAGGCCGCCAGTGGCCCTGCCCTAGGGACGCCGTGCAGCCATGGTCCGCGATGGCACCCCCCCGCCCCCCCAACCCGTGCCATCAGGCTGTGCGCGGGGGGTGTGGAGGGGGGCAGCTCTGCATTGCACGGAAGCCGTTTCACGTGGAAACCTGTTAATTTGGGGGCTTGAGTTCTTTCTTTTACGACTTTAATGGCCCTCAGATCCTTCGAGATGAGCAGCTCGCCGGCTCGGTGCAGAGAAGGTACATGGGTCTCCCTTCTTCTCCTCACCTGTGTCCCTCTTCCGCAGCTTCCTCCTCTGCCACACCCGCCAGCCAGCACGGTGCCTCTGCCAGGGCCGCAGCCCTGCCGCGTGCTCACTCAGCCCTCCACAGCGCCCTCTGCTGCAGAGGCAGGGGGGTCGGACCTCGTCCCCCCTTCCCTGCACTCACCCTCCAGCTGCCCCTCGGTGCTGTGACCTTCCTCAGGAGGGTTCAGTGCAGATGGCCCCCCCTAGAAGCAGCTTTGACTTTAGACTGTTCTTGGGATCAAAGCCGATTTCTGCCTGATGGGAGGAGTTTGCTCTGCTAGTTAACATCGGAACCCCTGAGCTGTAAGAGGAACAGCCGCATCCCCCGCCCTGTGGAGACCCTGTAAGGAGGGGCTCAGCCTGGGGAGAGACACACCTGGCCTCCCGGTAGCGTTGCCACAGGCTCCTTGTTCCCGGCTTCTTGAGGCTGCCGCCCCTCTGTCTCCAAGGCTGAGGGGCCAGTCCAGCTGGTACAGGCACACTGCCCACAGCTGGTCCGTGCCTTTTCTGAGAAAATGGTGCCGACGGTCCAGCCACAGAGGCAGCAGCCAGGAGACGCTCCGGCAGGTCCTTCCTTTGTGGGGGCGTCGGACTCTGGCTGAGGGAGCAGCGTGGAGTTTGGTCCCTGCCGCTGGGTGTAACTCTGGGGAATGGAGGAGGAAGGGCCGCCTCGGGGGTGGGGCGCAGGCTTCGTGGCGAGGGTGCTTTTCGAGAAGAGGTGGAGAACGTGCTTCCTCCACGGGGTTCCCGCCACTCCTCTCCGGCAGCCCTGGAGCCTTTTTTGGGCTCACAGCATCTTCGGAGCCTTTCAAAGCGAGGCTCTCGTGCTGCCACCGGCTGAAGAGCAGGTGTGAGCAGAGCCTCGCGTGCTCTCCAGGTTCTGGTCGGCTCTGGTCTCCGGGCAGAAAGCCCTAGTTTACGGCCCGAGAACATGCATTTTTCCACAGAAGGGTTCATAGCTTTTTTTGGCCACCCCCTCAAGTGTCTCATTACTGTCAGAGTCAGGAATAGCTTTTTAAAACTTTTAGCCCAAACGATGGCTTGCTGCAGCTGAGACAGCTCTCACCTGTGTTCGGTTGGAACGGAGAAGCAGTCCATGTTTCACCCACACAGCACGGCTTTCTAGACTCAAAACTGGAAGTCCACCCCAAGGCACCTCCTCTGCAGAGCTTCTCGACTCTCGTCCACTCTCTCCTTTTGAATCTCAGCTGCCGACTTTCCAGACTCTGGGTCTGATTCCGCCTCCCAGAGCTGCTCTGCAGCAGGCAGCCCCGGGGGTGGGTGGTGGGGTGCATGACCGTTCGCCTCGGGCTTGGCTGGGAATTGGTTTTTCTAACACACTTCCCGTGGCTCCCTTTCCCTTCACGCGCCACGTGCTCTCTCTGGTTTCCCACGGCCTGTCCTCCTCCTGCCTCCCTCCTTGGGGACCCGAGAGACACCTGCTTGCTGCCGGCCGCCGTCTCCACCTGGCCTCTCCTCTTCCAGCGCCGCGCCCTCTCTGTCCTGCGTCTCTTCTGGGGCCACGTGGGGGGCCGGCGGTGCTGGGCGCGGGGGCGGCCGCCTGTCCTGAGGAGGCCGTGTGTGTGTTTTTCAGCGCTTCCCTGGGTTGTGGTAGTGGCCCCACGCGTCCCTCCGTTTCAGCCAGTTGCGATCCGTCTCCTGCCGCCTCGCCCATTACCGTGGCTCCTCCACCTGGCGGGCAGCCGGTGGCAGCCTGCTCTTCTGGCCTTGCGCCCGGCAGTGCCGACGCTGCGCGCCTGCACCGCAGAGCAGGTGAGGCTTCTTGGAGCCGCTTCAGTTGCAGTCGTCCTCACTGACGCCTCTGGACGCATGAGACGTGAGCTGAGCAGCTTCGTTGCTGCAGAAGCGGCGTGAGCCCCTGCGGTGCGCCCGTCGTTCGGTGAGGCTGCTTTCACGGCGGCGTCGCCCGCCGGCAGCAGCCACCTGTTGAACGGCCGTCGCTGTGTGTGCCGTGCTCGAGGTCGGCGCTGAGGACTGACTGCCTCCGTCCCTCCATCCACTTGCTGGTCACGGCTGCCGTTGGGGGTCCCGCCACTGCGGCACATCACACACGGAACTGCCCCATGCGGGGAGGCGGCACACAGACCAAACCTGAAGAGAAGCTGACTCTTGAGCCATGAGACCTGCGGGCTCCCGGGAGCTCCCAGCCAAGGAGTGTGTTTCTGGACACGCTGCAGGAAGGAGGGATGTGTTGGTCTGAGCCCTGGGCCAGGGTGTGTCTTCCTGGACGCCAGGTGGTCTGGAGGCGCGTACAGTGTCATTGCGAATGCATGGAGGGCGCGGCGTGGTTTTGACGGGGCTCAGGTCTCTGCGTGGCAGACACCTGTTTCCGTGTGGGTCCAGGGGCTCCTTCTCGGGGCCTCGTTTCTGACACAAAGGAAGCGAAAAGTTAGTGATAGTGCTGCCGCGAGAGTCCACTGCTGGCAGCACTGGAAGGGTTGCTCTCAGTTTCTGGCTTCTTTCCCAGAAGTCAGCAGCGGTCAGGCACACCACAGCCCACTCACAGTAGCCCTGTGTAGTGACACCGAAAGGTGTAGGCCGTCACAGCGACGCACCTGTACAGACGAGCAAACGCTACCCCCATCCAGGGGGAAACGGACACTCTGGGGGCCACTCGGCTGACCGCTCAGACACAGGCCTGGGGGGAAGCAACAGCTGCCTCTGCCAGGCGCTGGGTCAGGCCCCGCCCAGAAATCACATAGGTATCCGCTTTACTCACACAAAGCAGTAAGTCCGAGTAATAATGGCTGACGTGTGCCAAAGGTGCTTGTTTTCTTTCTTTTTCTCCAGAAATAAGCAGGGTTGGCCCACAGCTCCAAGGTCACTGAAGGATCCAGGCTCCTTCTTTTCACTTTACAGCCCTTAAGTTGTGGCTTCCGTTTCCGTGGGTTGCCTCGTGGTCCAAAATAGCTGCCAGAGCACCAGCCGTCATGGCTGCCTTCTAGACAGGAAGGAGGAAGAAAGGGGGAAATGTGCAAAGAAGGATGCCTCTGAGAATGTTCCCCAAAGCACTCATTTTCTGCTTGTGTGTCACTGGCTACTTCTGTCAGCCAGGGAGACCTTGGAAAATGTGGATTTTTAACCAAGTACCTTGCTGCCCTCAGTAACATAAATGTTCTGTTAGTGAGAACAGGAAAAGGAACGTGGGTCAGGCAGCTGGCCGCCTCAGGCACACGCGTCAGCTGTCATCTCACAGGGAGCCCTCCCGTGGGCGACACGCCACTGTCACACCATCGACGGGGCAGCGGAGACCCCCGGGCCGCCCTGCGGGTGGGGGCCGAGCAGGGTGTGGGCCCAGGCCGTGCGTTTTGCGGCTCCTGCCAGCTGCTCTGTGCCGTCTCCACGAGTTGTGTTCGGGGCCGCAGGCCGCGTGCTCTGCCGCGCTGTCCTATTGCATCATCGCAGGACCCTGCCTTGCAAGGTGCCGCTATCCCCATTTCACGTGTTTGCCTGCATGTGCATTCTTACCCTCGCTTGAGGACATTTTTTTCCGTTGCTTCCAGTGAGCGGGGAAGAGGGGAGAGGGAAGCACTGGCCAGTGGCCTCGAATGCACCCCAACCAGCCACCAAGCTTTCGGCCCACAGGACTGGGCCCCGCTGACTGAGCCACACTGGCCGGGGCCTGTTGTCCCCGTTTCACAGGTGTTGGTCCGAGAGGTTAAGTCAGCTGAAACGTAGCCCCAAGTCGCCCCAAAGCCTCCAACCCTCACTCTGGAGCTTTTCCTCAGTCTCTCGGCGAGAGACCCAGTCCCAGCCCGAGTCCCGCCCACAGTGCAGGGGGACGAAGGTCCCCCTGCAGACAGGCCTCAGCGTGTCGTTGGCCAGGAAGAGCGCCAGGCAAGGCGTTGACAAGTAACCTCTTCACAGCCCTGGTTCTGGCTGATTTTATTAGTGCTTCCTATGTGCATCTTGAAGTCTAAGGAATCATTTGCCTCATTTTTTTAATTAAAAGACACAAAGTTTCGCCTTGTGTCCTTTTGATCCCACTTCCAAGCTGCTCTGTTTCTGTTTGCATCTAGGTGTGACGTTTAGGCTTCCAGGGTCTGAGGGTTTGTTTCCAGCTTGCTCTAATGCAGTTATTTGGAAGTGAGCTTATAGATGCTTACAAGCATCCTTGGTCATGGTGAGGAGGGGAAAACGCCCAGCTTTGTGGTCTCGTGATGGCCATTGCTTATCCCGTCTCGGTGAGCGTTGACATTGGACCTGTTACCCGAGCGACGAGCTGCACTGTGGGCTGGGAAATCTCGTCGGTGGGGGGGGTGGGCACAGAGCCCGAGGCTGGCTGCTCTTCCCTGAGAAACGAAGGCCTCCCTTTCGTGTCAGCGGCTGTGAGCAGTCACAGGCCCTGCTGCTGGAGAGCCCACAGCGCAGGCTTCACGTGCGGCCTGTCGGTGACGCTCTGACCCGCGTGAGTCGGGTGTTTGGCTAAGTGGAAGGGCCCCAAGGCTGAGCTGGGGGCAGGGCTGACCGTCCGGGCCCGCACAGGTTAGCAGGTGTCTCTGCACAGTCCGAGGGGCCGGTCGCCATCCAGGCCGAGCGCGGCCACAGCCCCACTGCCAAGGACGCGGGCAGGCGGAGGACACGTGGAAGTGACTGCAGGGTCCTTTTTAGGCGTGGGCGGCGTGCCTGGTGTGTGGGCGGGGCCGGTGGCCCTCGGGAGCATGGAAGCCCGCTGGCCAGTGTCACCACCTTGCCTGGTGCCTTAGCAAACTTTTTTAAATTTTAACCTCAAGCAAAAAAAAATTCATAAAATGTCACTCCTCAGGCAGAGGATGTCAGATGCAACATGTACTCTGTTCTGAGATCTGAGAGCTCAGGACTCAGAAAGCCAACCAGCGATCGAAAGCCGAGTGAGCAGACCCTCTGGCGCGGCCTGTCTCGAGCCCTCTGTCTCTGTGCTTCGCGGTGTGTGCATCTGAACACACTCTCTGTGCTGTGTCCTTTCTGCTTTCAGGATCCCCAGCAAGTCCCCGGCTGACATCCCCACAGAGAAGACAGACTCCGTCTCGTCGAGCACCCCGCTGTGTGTGATCACCAACCGCCCCCTGCCCAGCTCTGCCAATGGGGTCTCAGCAGCCACTCTGCTGTCCGCGCCCGGCTCGGACTCCGCGGGAGCCAGGGACCGGCGGAGGTGGGTCACGCGGCAGTTTCGGAGGTGGGGTCCTGTGAGGCGGGGGTGCCGGGCAGGTGGGAAGCCTTCTCCCCAGTCTCAAGTATGGCTCTGAGAACAGACCTCCGTTGCGCAGTTCAGGGTTTGGGTTTTGCTGCGGGGAGGCTGCCGGTGGAAATGGCGATTATTTCTGAGTATTTAATAGAGATGCCTGTTCTGTCATGGAGACAGGGTGTATTCTCTCTGTGTGTCTGATAAGGTCATGGTCAGGAGTGCCCCCCACTTTGTGGTGGAGACCCAGACATGGAGAAGGACTGTCTGTGGTGTCCTGGGTCATCCACGGTGACCAGCAGCAAAGAGAGGCAGTAACGAAATAAAAGGCTCAGAGAACTCCAGCGGGGATGTGACGTTTTAATTAACGTGGGAAGAACCGCGGGAAAGGAAATGAAGATGCGGTGGCGGCGCGACAGGAGGACAGAGCCTGTGGGACGCGCTAGAGAGACTTGTGGTGTCTCCTTCGGAGAGAAACGGATGCGGCAGAGACTCCAGGTGGAAGCCGAGAGGAGCTGTTTGGTGTGGGGTTCGGAGACCTGGGGAGACGTGGCGAAGGGGAGGGGCCGTCTCTCCCCAGGACGGAGTGGGGGGCGCAGAGGGCGCCCCCCGGGAGCGTCAGACCCACTGAAGACCAGGCGTGGTGCCCGCTTTCCTCCGACGGGAGGAGGAGGCAGACTCACCAAAACGGAGATCGCAGTTTGGCTTCGTTTGATTCTGAATTGGATTTGATGGTGCCCCGAGGAAGACTTTATTTAGTGAGTGTGTGTTCACGCAGAAGGAGTCAGAGAGTCTTACCTACAAGGTGCAACAAGCCGAAGTTTTTAGAAGTTTATTATACAGACAGGCCTAACTCAGGAGAAGAAATGAGATATGTTGAGTTGAGAAAAACGGTGTTTTCCTCTTCTTTTCCTTCCTTCCTCCCTCCCTCCCTTCTTTTAATTCCTTTACATAAAAAGTGAAGAAATTCCACTTCTGGGCTAACAGATTGTGGCGCGACAGCTGGGGATCTCACCGAGTCAGCCCTGGGCGCACGGTGCTCTGTCTGCGCCAGCTCCGACGCGGCTGAGATTTCCTCTGGGACCTGAAGGCCGTCTGTCATGAGCTGAGAAAAACCCTTCTGAGCTGAGCAAGTGAGAGGAGTTGAATTCGTCCCTCAGATCGCGGTCCTGAGAGAATGGGCAGCAGGGGCCTTCTGTCGGACGGAACCGTTCTTCAGAGAGACCTCAAGGGCTGGTCATTTCTCCTGGGACTCTCGCAGCCTGCGGCCCACGGGGCGGCCCACTGCAGATTTGGACTGTGTCCTGGACGTTTTCTTCAGGCCACCCCGGTGCCCAGCTATAGCCGGATGCGCTTCCGGCCCCGAGGAGCAGCCCGCGAGAGGGAAGGGTTAGATGACAGTGTGACCGTGGTGTGTCAGGCAGAGATGCTGGAGGGGAAGGGCTGACTGGGAGGTGTGCGATTTGACTGGGTGATAAATCGGCGATGGCACCAGGTAGAGAAGTAGGAGGTGCGATGCAGAGCTGTGGGAGCGTCACCTGGTTGACACACCCGGCGGCCGGTGGTGGTGAGACCCTGCTGAGGCCGCAGGACCGCGTGTTGGGGAGAACCGGCCCTCTCCTAGAGACCAGGCCATGGCGTCCTGAGATTGCAGTGCTCAGAGGGACACCAGGTGGAGAGGGGACAGGCGTCCGGGAGAAAGTGCTGAGAAGTCACCAGGGCGGGAAGGAAGTGGACGGCGCGCAGAGAGCGGGAGCAGGAGACGGGGCCGGGCCCTGCAGCCCCTCTCAGGGCCGAGGCCGTCAGGAGCGACTGGCAGACTGTCTGGAGCAGCGTTACGGAGACAGGCCCACACGCCGTGGCAGCGACCCCTCTCACAGACATGTGCAGCCACCACCACGGCAGTCCAGCCCACTCGTGTTCCGGGAAGAGATCCCGACCTGGGCGGCACCCTATGCCCTGTCCAGCTTGGACCGAGCAGTGGGGCCAAGGGGTGGCCGGAGCCGCGTGCAGAAGGCAGCAGCACACTTGCTCGAAGTCACCCCAGGAGGCTGGCGCTGGGGAACGCAGGGAAGTCGTGGGACGGGCTTGGCGCACCTGCGCACGCAAGAAGCAGGCTTAGCCGAGGAAGAAAGGCCTTCCCCGGCCACACAGGTTTGTGACAGTTGGTTGAGTGAAGCTAAATGGGCTGCTCAGAACCTGCAGGGTCGCTCCTCGGGGTGGAGAGCGGGGCCTCAGGGGGGTGGACTTCGCAGCACTTCCCCTGTTTCTGTGTCCCCGGGGTGGTCCGGTCGTCTCCCGCACAGACCCCAGGACCAGGGCTGCATGGGGCACCCCGGAGTCTCGGAGCCGCGGGGAGCAGCTGAGCAGACTGGGTGCTCTCTGAGGGACTTGAACTGCTGCTCTCCCGGCCGGGGGATGCCCGGGCATGTCAGCTGCGGAGTGAGTCCGTCAGATGAAACACTGTTCGCTCCGTCAGGCAGTTGCAGCCATTCAGTTCCTCCCTCCAGACAGACATGAGCCAAGAGGAAAACCACATTTGGAAAACAGCTGAGTTTTCCTTCTGAAAGCGCTTGCTGGGCGCAGGTGCTCCTCTGGAAGCTGCTGCTGCCCCTCTGGCCCTCCACGGCGGGGCTGGGACAGTGTTCCCAGGCCACTTGGAAGCCATTAGTGACCGCTGGGGCCAATGGGGCCTCAAAACCAGCCAAGCCCATCCAAGCCCATGGACCCGCTGTCTCCGAGACCAGCTCCCCTGCAGGGCACCGGGAACACGTGGACTGTGGACCCCACATGGCTGCCTTTCTTCTCCTCCGTGTTCTCTGCGCGATCGGAGAGGAGCCCAGGGGGTGTGCGCACCTGGTGGCTGCTGGCCAGTCCCCGCCTCATGCCCTGCTCTTTACCCAGGACGTTGCCTACAGCCGTGGGGTCACGTGGTCACAGGTGCAGCAGCATGCGCGGGGACACCCAGTGACAAACCGGGGAATGCGGCGCGGGGCATTCGTCCCGGGAGCTGCGGGTGGTCTGTTTGCCTGCATTTCCCAAAGTTCGAGTGGCGACGTGTCACCATCGTGATGGGGGGGTCGCAGAAGAGCTGGACAAGCCTTCGCTGCAGGGGTGGCGGCCCTGTGGTGTGAGTCAGCCCGTGGAGGTGGCCGTCAGCGCTGAGCAGTACGCGCGGCCTCGGATCCAAGGTTTGCAGGGTTGTAGGTAACTTAGAGCTGGGGGCGGGGCTTCTAAAACAGCTACCTGTCGTGAGGAGGGCACGGGCTTGGATTTGCAGAGTTCCTTTTTCCATCCTGCGAAGCTTGAGTGCACACGAACACGGCCTCCTCACCCTGGGGAGGGGGCGGGAGTGAGGCCCGTGCTGCGTGGAAATGCCCCATGAGCCTGGCCTGATGGGCTGCCTGCCACGCCATGGTCGGCAGGGCGTCGCCCCGCCCCTCTTCGCCCTCCTCGGAGCCCGGGCACCCCCTTCTTTGAGATGGGAAACGAAGGCTTGGGTTTGGCAACCCAGTGCCAGGGTTCCCAGCTCCAGGCACCCAGGTCACCTCTGTGCCACTGTGCAGCTCCTGAGACCCGGGGGCTCCACCCGAAGGTCGGGCAGGGAGACCGGCCTCCTGCAGCCAGCACAGTGGGGGTGGCGCTGGCTTTCCAAAGCTCTAAGTTTTCCTTAGCGACCAGCCGTAAACAGCCCCCGGGGCTAATATTAGCATCTGAGAGAGCTGGTCCCTGATCCTCCTGCTCTGCCCCACTGCTTCCACAAGCCCAGCCTCTGCCCTGGATTTTACGGCTTCCTTTTAATGGGCGCCCTTTCTTTCCTTTATGGAAATGGCTCCAGCGGCTTTTCAGCACGAGAAGCTAAAAATGGTTTTTCTTTCCTCAAACAGCGCATGTGCTGCTCCACTTTGCTGGGTCAGGATACGGTCAGTCCTGGCCGAGTCCCTGGGGGTCGCTGTGAGCCACGGGGTTATTCCTGCTCGGGTGACGCTGTCTGCAGATTAACTTGGCCTCCTTCTTGGAAGGCTGGAAATTTAAACCGAGCAATCAAACTCTTGAGTCATGGCTTTTAAAAGCCGTTTGACTCATCCCGCTGTCGGCAAGCTGAGGGCCCTGGGAAAGAGGCTCCTCCCCTCTGGCAGTTTGGTGCATGGCGAGCGTCTCCTGCCGGCCCGACCGGGCCTCCCTGCCCGTGCAGAGACCGAGCAGGCGGGGGCGGTGCTGTGCTCCCAGCCCGCAGGGCCCCGTGGCTCGTGGGAGCCGCGCAGACGGTCTGTGGGCTCCCTGCCGGTCAGCGAGGGCAGGTCTCCTGGGGGCAGCCCGGCCACTCACCCGCACAGTCCTGGTGCCGCCTCCAGGGCACATCCTCCACACTCTGGTGTCTCGAGTCACCGAGCCGCCGCCGCCATCGTGCACCTGCGCGAATGTGGCCACACTGCCACCGGCTCGAGTGTCGCTGGGACAAAACGTGCTTCTCTGAGTCCGGAAGGTCCCTGCCGTCACTGCCACGCTCGGCGGTGGAGGGGTGTGAGGAGCCCGCGGGGCCGGCTGCAGTGCGACGTCGCTTCCGTGGTGACGTCCTGTGGAGCCGGGGGCAGTGCCACTGCAGACCTGTGTCTGGACGCGGGGGTGGAAGTGCTGCTGTGCACACGGGCTCTTCCCGGGTGAAGGGCACTCCCTGACGGCGGCTGTGTGATGGCGCGTGACTGCAAGTGCACTAGGAGACCACCGGCCGCAGCCCTGCACGGCCCGCGAGTCCCGTCTCAGGGACGGGCGGAAGGAAGGGTGGCTCGGGTGCCGTTTGCCCCGGGAGAGAGCCTGGGTGAGGCTCTGCAGCAAGGCTTCAGGTATGGGGCGCAAGCCTGTCGCCTTTCCAGGTCTTTCTCTTGCTGAACACGGCTGTTGTGGCTCAGTGTCCCCGAGCAGTGGCCTTTGTCACATGATTGCTAAACACGCCAGTTCACACTCAGGAGTGAGGGCCTGAGAACGCCCCCTCTCTGTCCCCCCACCCCAGCACTGCAGAGCGAGCCAGCAGCCCTGACACCTGCCCCTCAGGGTCCTCACCCCCAGTCTTCACAGTTCCTCTCCTCCTGACCGGGGTTCTTTCTCCCGAGCATCAAGGGACCGGAACCTTGTGTCCTCATTCACCCCTCTCTCCTGCGAGCTGGTTCCCCAGCTGGAACTGGACGGTCGCGTGGAACGACCCCATGGAGTGGGTTCTGGTGTTTCCCGGGGAAGCACAGCCAGGGAGGCTGCTGTTGCTGAACCCCAGGCTTCTGGGCAAGCTGCTGCGCAGGTGTGCCGCCAGGTGTGTCCCACCAGGTGTGTGCCACCAGCCTGGCTCCTGGATGGGGTGACCTGCTAGGGCAGTGAGTGGCCTCCCCTGCCCTTCCTGGGGTTGTGGACACTGGGGACCCAGGGCATTGGTCTCTGCGCTCCAGGGGAGGGGCTGAGAGGCTGCCTGGGGCCTGGCTGCATGGTGGGTGGGTGCATGGGGCGGTCACAGAGGGGCCGGTGAAGGGGGGTCACCGGGGATGCACGGTGCCCGGTGTGGCTGCGAGTGGTCGCTGCTGCTGGTGGCTGCCTGGGGGAAGCGCC
>PVJI01018200.1:0-33905 GCA_004026765.1 Micronycteris hirsuta | reverse complement strand
TGCCATTTTAATGATGATGTGTCTTGAGGTGGGCCTGTTTGGGTTCCTTTTGATTGGGACTCTCTGTGTTTCTTGGACTTGTGTGACTTTTTCTCTCATCAGATTAGGAAAATTTTCCATCATTACTTTTTCAAACACGCTTTCTATCCCTTGCCCTTCTTCTTCTCCTTCTGGTATCCCTATTATACGGATATTATTACGTTTCATGTTGTCCTGCATTTCCCTTAATACCTCTTCATTCTTTCTGATTCTCTTTTCCTGTTCCTGCTCTTTTTGGGTGTTTTTTTCTACCTTGTCTTCCAGCTCACTGATCCGATCCTCTGCTTCATCAAGGCTGCTTTTGATTCCTTCTATTGTGTTCTTTAGCTTGGATATTGTATTCTTCATTTCTTCTTGGCCCTTTTGGATAGTTTCTATTTCCTTTTTCATGCTGATATAGTTTGCAGTGAGCTCATTATAGTTTCCCTGTAGTTTCTGTAAATTCTCTGCTAGGTCTTCGAGCTTCTTGAGCTTCCTGATAATCAGTGCTCTGAACTCGATATCTGATAGTTGGCTTGCCTCTGTTTCGTCTATCATTCTTTCTGGGGTTTCTTTCTTTCCTTTCATTTGGGGGTTGTTTCTTTGTCTTCCCATTGTTTGTGAGACTCTTCTTGCTAGCCTCTGTTTCTTAAATTAATCTGTCGAGTTCTCTGGAGTATCAAAGTTGATTTTGTTTCACTGTCTCTATTTTTTGGACTGACCCCTGTCTGGGGCTGACTCTGGTCCTCTCTCAGCTCCAGGTTTTAATGTCTCACCTGTAGGTAAAGAAAAGACGGGGCCGAGTGGGAAAGAAGGAGAGAAAAAAAAAGAAAAAAGAAGAAAAAAAAAGGAGTGAGGGAAGGGAGAAAGAATAGTATAAGAAGAGGGAGGGAGGAAAGAGAGATAATGTATAAAGAAGGAAAGAATGGAGGGCTGAATTAAAAAGAATAAAAAAAAATTTTTATCCTTTATAAATTAAAAAATGACAAAACGAAACAAAACACAAAAGTAAAAAAAAAAAGAAGAGAGGTATGAAGAGAGGGGACTAGGAATACTGAAGGAAAGGGAGGAAGAAGGAATTAAAAAATGGTGAAGGACGGAGAGGAAGACAGGTTAAAAAAAGCAAAAACAAATCAAAACAAAACAAGAATTAACAAAAAACAAAACGAAGAAACCAAAAAAAAAAAAAAAAACCTCCAGGTTTCTGATTTTAAAGCTGTCCGGCCAGGCTGTGTCCGTCTGGGAAGATATCAGTTTCGCTTTTCTTCTTTCCTGAGGTGCACTCTTCACTGTTGTCCAGTCACCAGCCCAGTTCCTGAGTGTGCTTCTGGGCCCAAGCTGTCTTGATGTGCATCTGATAGTGGCAAATCTCCCACTGCCTATTTTTTCTCCGCTGGTCTAACTAACGGTTCTCTCTGTGCCCTTTCTGGATAGTTTGGCCCCCGCTCTGAGTCAAGAATTTGTGCGGTCTGTATCTCCGGACTGCCGCTCCCCTCAACAGGGTGCTTCTGCCCTATTCCCACAAAGCTGCTTGGTCTTGCCTGGCTGCGCGCTCCCGCGTGCGCCTGCGTGCACCTGCGTGTGCCTGTTCTGACTGGCTAGGGCTTTGTCCCCAGCTATAGGCATTAGCTCAGCGCTCCTGTGAGTTCTTTTATCTTTGCCCATGGGCTGTGCGCCAGCGAGCCCCGGCCAAAAGGCCTGGTCGTGCGTTCTCTCTGGTATTTTTGAGCTGTGCGCCCGTGTTCGCTCACTTCTTTGTCCCTGGATTATGCGCCCAAGAGGCCCAGTTGTGCACTGTCCCCAGTATTTTTGAATTGTGTACGAATGGTCCGCGGGTCGCCGGGTGCGCACGGTCCCCGGTTTCCCTTGTTCGGTGTCCCAGGCCGCACTTGGCCAGAGGTTCGCTGACTGCAAGCTGTTTCCAATACTTCTGGTATGGGCTGGGAAAGGCCTCGGACCCCGGATACAAACAGGCTCCAATTCCCCTTGGTGGAAGCACCAGCCTCCTCGGGCCAAGGGCCGACCTTGCTCTCCCTCCGTGATATAGGCCGAGTTCCCTGGGCCTCCAATCCCGGTCGCCTACCGCTCCTGGTAGCGCACCGATCCTGGGTCCTGCACTGATTCCGGGTCGCGCACCCGACCTCGTGACTGTTGAGAGCGGGGCCTCTCCAAATAGCCACGTAGCGCCACTGTTTTTCCTCTCTGAAAACTTCTACCTATTTATGCTCTCCAGACATAACAAGCATCTGACTACTCTCAAATCCTAATCTGGCTCCCTCCCCAAGAATCTTGCGTCCGATCCGGGCGGCTGCCGGATCTGGGACCGAAGCCCCACCCCACTCCCCGGGCTTGTCCCGATGGGGACCCTTTCCTTCCGATGCTCTCCGCTTACCGTATGAATGTTCAAATTCCCCTGTAATCTTGGGCATCAATCATCATATGTGTTGGAATACTGCTGGGTTTTCGCCCCGTTCCTCATAAAATCAACGAGTGGGTAGGAGGACATAAACTCTGTTCCTCCTAACTCGCCGCCATCTTCCCTCTCCTCTGTTGACTGTGTTATTTAAGTAAGAACCTTTAATCCAGTGAATTTAGACAAAGAAAAAGTGACAACTTGCTTTTCCGTGCCCAGAAAATTAGGCTTTCTTTTTGATTTATTTTTTCATGTTTCACTTAACAAATCGACTTACCTAGGACCTAAGTAATTTTAACACTAGACCTTTACAAGGACACAGATCTTTGATTTTCATTTCCTGAGCTGATGAACACATGTAATCAGTGGTTATGAGTTCCTAAGAGAAAGGTAATTGCAAGCTCACTATTTTTAGTTCATGTTCCTAGGCTTTCTTTTACCTTTTACATTCTTTTCTACTTTCTCCTTTTTCTATGAATATGACAAAAATATTTCTACATATTCTCTTACCTACCCAGCAAGGAGGTATTATATTGTAGCACAAACCATTAAAAGTTTTACAAAACTGATCTGGAGACAAAATCATGAAACATGCTTTTCAAAATGAGTCCAGTTATCTTAGCTCTTTTTACATCATAATACTGATTTTATTAGTTGTGTAATACTCTGATGGATTTTAAATTGCACATATTGGAGACAGTTTAATATAGAAAAAAAGGTCTGTAGTAGGTATGTTTGCCAGTAAATGTATAAAAAACAGGTGACAAATCCTAGGCAGGAAAACCCAAATGTACCTACCAGTTCTGTTTCTAAAACCATAGAGCTTATTTTTGAGAGTCTTGTACTGAAGTTTGTCATGATTTACAGTTCACTAGAGTCTCCAGCAGTGCTACATAAATACTTCATGAAATATTCTACTGAGAGTATTAGCATTTTAAGATACAACAGAAATTATTTATATGCATTTGCTTTAGGTAACATTTTTTGTCAGTAAATATGAAGACATGAAGAACTCATCTGTTTTGTTTATAGTTGGGAAATTTTGCTTGGGAATTTACTATACGCTGAAGCTTTGCCTGCCAAGATTCTATTAAGTCTTCATTGTAATAGAAGCAAAATGTTAAAAGAAAATATCTCAGGTATAGTATCACTAGAGAATACTGAATATTTTGCCATTTGAATTTGTTCTAAGATATCTTTTAAAATCCTCAGTATTTAAAGAAGTTAACCATTTCTCATGGGCCACAGATGCACTTTCTTTCTCTGCCCAACTTCAGAAACGAAGAAGAAAACCTGCTTAAGTGAGGGTGGGGGAGGGTGACGATTATCATTCAACTAAGCATAAGCACCACACCCAGGCTATTTAATTTTCAATATAATTAAAAATTAAATAATTTAATGTAATACACTGAAATAGGTGCTTTTTTTCTTTCTCTATTGTCCTTAATCCCTTGAGCACAATGCATTTCTCAATTAACACTGATTTTAAGTGATTTCCCTTAGTCATGACTTCAGGGAGAATAAGATGAGGAAAGATGGTCATCCATTTAGCAAACATTTAAAAAGTACTTGCTCTAGTCCAAGCCACAGCCTTAGTATCATGAATACAAAAATGAAATACCACGTGGTATCTGACATTTAGTATTTTTAATTTAGTAGAAAAGAAAAAAGAACATGTGCATCATAGTATAAGATGCTCAAAAATAATTATGATATTAACAAAGCGATATTCCAGACAATAAAGAAGAAAGATTATTTTTGAAAAATAAAATTAGAAATTACTTTATGAATTGAATTAATAAAGTTAATGTCTAGAAATATATAACAGATGCCTATCTTAAAATACTTAGGACAAATATAATTATATCCATGATACCAGATTAAAGGTAAATCCACTTCTTTTAGTTCAATGTATTATTTTAATCCATATTTGTCTAGACTCTTTTCTTGATTCTAAAAAGTGGGAATGACAAATAAGAGAACGCGCTCTACATATACTTTCCATGTGTTACCCCAACAAACATGGAAAGCCAAATTGAAGTTTTTTCTAAGTCATAACTATTATTCACTTTAAAACCCTCTTGTGTCTAGCTACTACTCTGAAGCATTATATGTACATTTAACAAGAAGAAAGAGTATGCCCTTAAGTCTACATATTTGAAGATTCTAAAGAATAAGCCACATCTTCAGAAGATTTGACTTTGGATGGTGGGCACACAGTGCAATATACCAACGATGTATCATAGAACTGTGCACTTGAAACCTATAAAGTTTTATTAACTAATGTCCACCCTAATAAATTGAATTATGAAAAGCAATAGGCCACTCCCCATCAGGTCATAAAAGAGAAGATCATTCAATAGTCACCTATATTGGTAGATCCCCCTGATACCTCAACATGACTATAACCTTTCAAGGTAAATCAGAAACCTGAGGGAATTTTTGGTTTGTGTGTTTGTTTAAGCTGAAATGCCCACCGGCCATTATGTAGGGAGAATTCCTGTCATAACTTTACCCTGCTAGTCTGCAGACAATAGAAATAACATTCTTATTCTTTCTTTAAAACAAACAAATATGAAACTAAAATCAATCAGACAAAAAACCAACCACACAAAAAAGTACTTTTTATCTCTGGTTTTGCTGCTATTGTAGTTCAATATTGCCTAGGTTACCTTCTTTGGAATAATAAAACATAGATGGAAAACAGTTTATAAACTTATTGAAACACTATATTTATGGTCTTTATTAAAATATTCAAATTCTGATGTTGTTATTAGGGAAAGTTGCAGATAAAAATGGCCCAAAAGTAAGGTCTCTGTGGAATACAGTTTATCTCTTTTTTATGAAGAAACTAAAGACAGAATATTTGAAATTCCAAACTGCTTTGGTAGTTATATCAGTAATGTCAAAATTCCTTCACATAAAAATGATATCAGAATTATGATTGAAAACTATTAATACTATTGATTTACTTGTGAGGGAGATTTGAGCAATGTGCCTATAATCTTTCAGTATCTTCTGTAAGAATTAATAAATTATAAATGACTTAGAAGTTCAAGGACTCAACGCACCATCCATGTTAGTGCTTATAATTTACTTATTTATGTATTTATTTATGATTTGCTATACAGCAGAAGTCCCTGAAAGACAGTATTGCCCTAGTTGGAACATCAAGTATTCCACTGGGAATCAATAATGAAATGTGGAATAAACATGAGCACTTCCAAACACATTGACATGCCAGGTGATTTACTTAGTAGTTTTGTTACTAATTTCATTGGTTCCTATAAAAATATTTATAAACCTCAGGTATTTACATTTTCCTTGTGATATCATAAAGGCAATAAACATGCTTACAGTGGTTTCTAGACTTGGTATTAAAAGCCGTGATTTAGGAGACAATCAAAATTTAAATGCAGAAATTAGCATAAAATAACTTTTTGTTATATAAATTATTTTTATGATATACTACAGTAGTTATGCTATGCACAGTCATGTTCTCATTGAAAATTGGGTTGCTTGAATATTGTTTATGTCTTGGCAATATGAATGCTTTATTTATATAAAAGATCCTAAATGCTTTTTGCATAATCTATAAGCACATTCAACAGAGATTTTAGTAATAAAGTATTAAAGAGTTATTGTAAATTTGTAACTGCACCACTCTGAGCACCCCTGCTTCCATGGGCTCCAGGCACTTAATTTGTTGGGACAAATAATGTAGAATGGCAAATGACTGTCTAATTCAGAGAAGCTCAGGGGTACCATACTACAATATTGACATGTGTTTAATGTACTGATATTGAATAATGGTATAGTTTATTAAGATGGAATTTCTAGTATCTTTATTTTTATCACTATGGTATATTTTGGTACTTGTATCATGTAACAAAATTTGTGAATATATCTCCTAAAAGATTCCAGTCATATCATTTCATGTTTCCTACATGGGCAGCTACTGGGTCAAAAATATTAGAAGTAAGCCTGGTCCTGCTTACACATTCCAATCAAAACGAACATTTGAACAGTTAATTAGGAAAAAAAGTAGCTTTATTGACATAATGATTTTAGGTGTGTTGTATTGTAGGTATGTTTAAGTTGGGGCTGGCCTATTCACAGAGTGTCTCTATGTGAGAATTATGAAAATAAGATGATGTGAGGCATTCATATCCTGAGCTTATCAAATAGACTAGGGATTATAGCAGAGGTGCCATGCTGAGCACATGTTTTCTGTATTCTTCAGCTGGCCAAGTTTCACGTATAGCTTAAATTGTGCTCTGTTCTTTTCTCCTTCCACCTTTCTCTCTCTCTTGAACATGTAAATTCAAGGAAGGTATGCTAAGTCAAATATTATACAAACTTCTCACTTAGCCTAAAGCTTTTTCAGCATCAAAAATTCTGCAGGTATATTCACAAAGTTGTGGGGTTTGAGATATGTCTGAGTCAAAAACTTTTGCCTTTCTCTAGCTTCCCCGTTTTGCCTCTTGGATAAATATCGTATTGCCAAGAAAAAGCTGCCTTTACCCTTCCCGGTTCACCGTTCTTTCCACTGCTACACTAACAACCATCAACAAGTGGAACCTAACCAAAAAACAAACAAGCAAGCAAAACAGAACCTGAGACATTGAAATTAAGAACAAACTGACAGTGACCAGAGGGGGGGGGAGATAATGGGGGAAAAGGGGACGGTTTTCAGGAACATGTATGAAGGACACATGGACAAAACCAAAGGGGAGTAGGATCAAGGGTGGGAAGAGGGGATGACTGGGGTGGGGGGAATAGTAGGAGGGAAATGGAGATAACTATACTTGAACAACAATACAAAAATAATAGCTCACATGTTTCTGATACTTCCCAGTTTATGAAGTAATCATAGTACCTTACTTGATGTGCCCAGCCACCTTTATGGCAGGCTAAAATTCAGCATCTCTGTGAAATGTAGATGGGGGAGCACAGGTCCAGATGGGTAGTGAGAGGGAGAGCTGCAGCTAGAACCCACATGTAATAACTAATGTTGATGCTTTTCAAATTGTTGCAAAATAGCCCTTCATATCCACTTGGTGTACATGCTAACCCTAGAAATGTAGAACTGGAATTGTCCCAGGATCACTTAATTAGTCTCAATACCTCTGTTCATATACATGGCCCCTTTCTGAAAATTAAAAAGCTGTGCTTTCAGATGGACCATGCTGGTATATTACTTGACTAGAAAAAAGCTACATGTGTCTATACAAAAAAAAAAAAATGTAGCTTGTGCATCGGCGACCAATGACCCAGCCTGCTAGTGGCATAGCCAGGGCCAGTTAAGACAGCGCAAGACTCTGACTGAGCTTCAGTTCTTCTCAGCCCATCTTCTCAGAAGGGAGCAGGGGCTTCCCTTCCTACTGCCCGCGCAGAGAACCACCCCACTCATCTCCACTCCACTCAGCACTTCCTTATGCCTGCCACACTCAGCTTCTGAAGTTGCTAAGGTCTTCCTTTCAACACCTTACCAAGATAAAAATAAACTTGTTCTCATTTTTGTTATTACAAAACCTTGTCAGTTGTTCTATCAGGTGTACTGTTCCTTCTCATATCTGCTTTTTCATATTTAAAAAACTTAATTCAGTTCTAAAATTATAAATAGAAACATATACATAAACAAAATACAAAATTTCTAAAGTTAGAAAATAGTATTTTACCATAACTTAGAGTCTCATCAATTGAGGATCAAAGACTTAGGCACAAATCAGGGAAATGAACACTCCTTATATATAAGTTCAGTCACTGATTTTTCTTAAATTATATGCTTCCAATTTCCTATTTTCTTTTTTCTGTGTATGTCTTTGATGCTGTGAAAGATTTAATATAATTCTGTGAATTTGGAAAGCAACATACTTGATGTGTTATTTGTGTAAACAAATCCACATTAATGCAAAGTTAGCAATATGCTACAAATGAGTTTGATTTCTCAAATTTGCTTTCTCAGATGTTACTGGTAATTGCTCTTAGGGAACAACTCACTGTTTCCTCTTTCAAGAGACTTATGACAGTGGAGCAGCAATCAGGAATGAATATACCCAAGGGCGGTGAACAATCTCTATCAACCCAACAGAAAATAATTGCAACATCTATTTCTACAATACGTAGCAAAGCTTTTGAACATATTCTCTTAAACTCTATTACAGCATACACTGCAATATGGTTTCTATAAAGATGAAATATAACAACTCACTTTTCCTAAATTAAAAGTAGTCTTTAACTTTTTAAATCAAACAACTGCCTTAAATATAAAGTAAATGTAAAACTAAAAACAAATGTTTAAGAATACATCCAATGCATCAGTACA
This sequence comes from Micronycteris hirsuta, assembly GCA_004026765.1. Lineage (NCBI taxonomy): Eukaryota > Metazoa > Chordata > Mammalia > Chiroptera > Phyllostomidae > Micronycteris > Micronycteris hirsuta. The sequence goes on along the minus strand of PVJI01018200.1, from coordinate 25,146 downwards.
TCACGCAACGGCTACGCTTCAAAGAAATAACCGTGCTTTTTAACTCCATCATGTTGGAAGTTAACTTGCCCATGTGGAGCACTGTACGATGCTGGTATTTGACATCAGCTCTTTGTGCACATCAAAAGATTCCCCCAGATAACTTCAAGATAAACAGAAAAAGGTTAAGCAGTATTTATACAGATAAATTTTCCAGCAGCTACTGATATTTTACATCAGATATTTAAAAAGAAAAGAAACGCTTGCTTTCTAAGGTTTCTGAAATATTTTATTTCATCACAGTGGTAAGGATAATAGAAAGTATTTCTGTGAGTGTTCAGTCTTTTCTAGGGTCTTGCGTTTTGTAGCTTAAGAGATAAAAGACTTCAACAATGGGTAGTATACTTTTTTTTTTTTTTTAACTTTGGCAGTTTACAAAGAGGATGGTAAAATTAGGCGAGATAAGAATAAAATTGATCCCGGTTAGATTCCCAGTCAGGGCACATGCCTGGGTTGCAGGCCAGGTCCCCGTGAGGTCCCCGTGAGGGCCACGTGAGAGGCAACCATACATTGCTGTTTCTCTCCCTCTCTTTCTCCCTCCCTTCCTCTCTCTCTCTAAAAATAAATAAAAATAAAATCTTTAAAAAAAAAAAGAATAAAATTGACTGACTAGAAACCCATATGGATACTGTCAATTAGAACATTAATTTGATAAAAATATTATGTGTAATTATATATAACATTAATATTATATGAATAACTGATAGATAATATATAAGAATCTTAGTTTGTAATTATAAATTACAACTTCTTATACCCTTGACACTATCTTTCACAGAGTAGAAGTTTTTAATTTTAATGAAGTCCCTTCTATTGATTATCTTTCATGGATCATGTCATTGGTATTATATTGAAAATGTCTCCATCATAATCAAGGTCATCATAACACATACCTATGTTATCTTCCAAGAGTTTCATAATTATGCATTTACCATTAGGTCTATAATCCATTTTGAGTTTATTTTTGTGGAAGGTGTAAAGTTTGTGTCTATGTTAATTTATTTCACATGTGGATGTCCAAATATTCCAGCACCATTTGTTGAAGAGACTATCTATGCTCCATTCTATTATCTTTGCTTCTTTGTTAAAGATCAGTTGACTTATTTATGTGGATCTATTTCTGAGTTTTCTATTATGTTCCACTGACCTTGTTGTGTAGCCTTTTGCCAATAGCGCACTGTCTTGTTACTGTAGTGTTATACAATAGTAACTTGAAGTTGGGTAGCATCAGTCCTGAAAGTTTGTTCTTCTTCAAAATTATGTTAGCTATTCTGGATCTTTGGTCTCTTCATATAAACTTTAGAATCAATTTTTCGATAAATTGACATGCATAAAATATCATATCTGTTCCATATGGATATTCATAAAATACTTGCTACTATTTGGCTTCGGATTTCACTGAATCTATAAATCCAGTTGGGAAGAATGGACACCTTGACAATATCATGTCTTCTTGTCCATGAAGAGGGACTTCTCTCTATTTATTGAGTTCTTTGTTGATTTCATCCATCACAGTTGGGTAGCTTTTCCTCATATCAATGTATGTCTTAAACATTTATAAAATTATCAATTAATGCATTCTATTATTTTAACAGAAATAAAAGATAACCTGCCTGACTTTTGAATTGTTCACTTCTATGCCAGTTTTATTCAAGGACTTCTTAATTTGATTTTACATGGCTGTATTTAAAAGATAAATCAGGAACAGCTCTAGTCCTTTTCATCAGTCTCACCTACCTATGCAAAAATATCAAATGAATAATAAGAGAAACATGGTGTGTAGTGGTTGTAATCGTAGAATCAAAAAAGCATCTTCTGATTATTTGAAAGTTAAAAATGCAATAGTTCCATTGCATTTCAAAGTGGCTGTGTATGTAAGACTTTCATGTAGCTCAGTCACTAAGATATGATTATCAAAAGATCAGCGTTTCTAGGCTGACATTCTTTCAAATCAAGATGATATTCAAATTGATATCCAACACATATTTCTCACACAATACGCAGACTAGGTATTTATAGTACTGTCGTTGCTCTTTATCAAAACATTATCCAAAGAATGACACTTTCAGTTTCAGAAATGCAAATAATCACTCAACTTATATGATAATCATAGTTCATAAAGCATTCACTTATCATTTCCCAATAAGTAATTATCATAAACTCTTAATTTTTGCATGATAAGATTTGAATACTTCTATCTATCATGGTCTGAAGATTTTAAGTTTCTGTTACCTGATGGTTTAATTAATTTAACTGTGATTGGTATTTTCCAATTCTGGGATAGTTTATTTAAATGATTTCCCTATGATGAAAGAATAGAGATGCTTAAAGAAATAAAATTATTACTTTAAATATCTTTTTAAAAATTAATAGCTTTTTATGTTTCCATTTTCTAACATAAGTGGCATGAAATGGCAATATTTCTAAACATGATTGATGGCAATAATGTTTTTATATGTTTTTGTATGCATTTGTTTTGCTTATTTTATAGTAACTTGATTCTTTTTTTTTTAAGAAAGTCTCTTTAATAAGCGATCTTCAAAAATCAGAAAATAATGCATGCCAAAAGCAAATCTGGGCAATTCTATAACAGCATTAACAAGAAAAAACATTAAACTAACGTCAGGCCTGCCTCCTCTCCCAGAACTTCAACATGGAAATTCCATGCACCATATATATATATATATATATATATATATATATATATATATATATATATATATTCTTTTCATGTAGTTTTTATTTTATTTATTTTTTATTACTTTATTGTTCTTCAGTTACGGTTGTCTGCATTTTCTCCCCCCCCACACCTCATCCAACCCCATCTCCCTCCCCTGATTCCACCCTCCCCCTTGGTTTTGTCCATATGCTCTTTGTAGTAGTTCCTGAAAATCCTTCTCTCCACAATCCCCTCTCCCCTCCCCTCTGGCTATTGTCAGATTGTTCTTAATTTCAATGACTCTGGTTATATTTTGTTTGCTTTTTTCTTTTGTTGATTAGGTTCCAGTTAAAGGTGAGATCATATGGTATTTGTCCATCACTGCCTAGCTTATTTCGCTTAGCATAATGCTCTCCAGTTCCATCCAAGCTGTTGCAAAGGGTATAAGCTCCTTCTTTCTTTCTGCTGCATAGAATTCCATTGTGTAAATGTACCATAGTTTCTTGATCCACTCATTTGCTGATGGACACTTGGGTTGCTTCCAGCACATGGCTATTGTAAATTGTGCTGCTATGAACATTGGGGTGTATAGGTTCTTTTGGATTAGTGTTTCAGGGCTCTTAGGGTATATTCCCAGCAGTGGAATTACTGGGTCAAAAAGCAGTTCCATTTTTTGTTTTCTGAGGAAGTTCCATACCTTTTTCCACAGCAGCTTCACCAGTCTGCATTCCCACCAACAGTGCAGTAGGGTTCCCTTTTCTCTTCATCCTTTCCAACACTCATTTGTTGATTTGTTTATGACAGGTAACTTGATTCTAATAAGAACAGAATAATGAAAGCATCAGGAGTGTAAGTGACTGACCCTTATAAGACAATTGCCATAAGGTCAAGACTAGCACACACATTAGTCTTCTGGTTGTAACTTTCACTATAGGCTTTCACCAACTTGATGAGATGATAATTTTATATTTTAATTACCATGTTCACACTTTGAATTATCAGGGAAGTACACATTTTTTTTCAGTTTATTATTCCTGTTTTCTTCTGAGCTATACATCCAAAATTTTTAGGATATCTTAAAATTTCATTCAGAGTAATTAAAGAACTGGTTTTATAGATAAGGTCAAGTTTAGGCCAGATGGGTGTCTTTTGATGGGTTTTCTCCTTTGATATCAGAACTAACTTTCCTACTTTAAGCCTTCAACATCTTTCATGGGTGATCATAATGACTTCCCAAGGAGTCTCCCGACTCTCTTAATTCTACTAAAAACTCTTAGTCTGAATATCTTTTAAAATGCTTGATTAATTGTGTCAATGCTCTGTGCTGTACCTTTTTTTCCCCTGGAATCTCCATGAACTGGCCTTTTCTTGTTTCAGCTTTTCCAAATGGCATGGCCTGCATCTCCTCACTTCACTCACTGCATTTCTGACATACGAAGTCTCTGGCAGTCCACCGACATGTGGGGATGTTCTACATCTTCCACATTTGTTGAGCCCTGTATGTAGAACACTTTATCTGCTTGGTAATCTGTAGATTATTTACTGAACACCCCTTTAAATATATCCACAAATAAACTGCACCTTCTTTAAGCTACTGTGGCAAATACCTGTTTCTACTTGTAGCATTACTATGATTTATTACAATTACCCATGTATGGTTATTGCTTTCACTAGTCTGGATTTCCTTGATGATAACAAAGGTAGTATTTATTTTTGAATCCTGAGTCTATAGTCATGCAACCTGAAATACAGAGGACCTTTATGAAAGTTTGGTAAATAAATGAATTTTGGTGGAATAGCATTTAAGTCTGTGGGTTAGATAGAATTTGATGTACTCCTAAATGAGGTCTGGCCTAGTCACAGCAATCTCATTTTTTAATGTCATGTGTTTTGAATATATAATGTTACTTAGATTTAAATTTGTTTTTCATTAGTAAGATTCAGATAGGGCAAATCAAATTCCAGAAAAGTTCTTCATGAATATTCACGTCAGAGCTCTGCTTTAAAAACAAAAGAAAGAGGAAAAATAACAATAAAAATTTAGCGCTATGCTAAGATTAGTTAATGTACACTTTGTGTTATTCAAGTAATGTTTATGATTTTGGGCTTCTGTTTCAATGCTATTTCATGTTTTCTGGCAAAATCATTCATCTATAGTAACAGCTGTGCTCTTTAAATATAAGTACTAAGGGTTTGTATGTTGAACCTGGCATTAATATCTCTATGAAGTAGAGGATTTTAGATTTGTATTTGAATCAGTTTATTAAAACAAACAGTGTGTATAGCATCAGTTTGTCTAATTGGGTGGGGGGACTTACTTGTCTGCGAGGTCTGATGTACATGAAGTCTGTTTTGCTTTGGGTAAATTGAAATGTATCTCTGATGTGGTCTGAAGATAATCTAAGAGTTAAATTACACATATATTTCACAGGAAATGTAATATTATGCTGCTGATAATGCCCACTGTGTATGTTCTTCCTTTTAAAAGCCAAGATCTAAGATGTGATGACAGATATATATGAATATTGAACTGAAAAGCCACCTGTAAATATTTAAAATCATGTAGAAACAAAGTAATCAGTGAGAAAAAAATTTACAGACATTTCAATGAAATCAACTGGTGACATTATCTTAAAAAATAACACTCCATATGTCACCATACTTACAGACAAGATAGCTTTTTATGTATTCAGTAGACTTGCACTGTTTCTGAAAATAGCACAAAAATGCACTTCCTTGAAAAGAAGGCAGGACAGTCACTCTGTACTTTAGCCTTACGTTTACTAACCTTAAGAGCATCTGCTCCTGACAGCAGGTGCTTGATAGTTTCCTGCAGCTTCGGAGGAGTCCTCTGGAGAAGGATGGTTGCAATGTGTCAGGGCCGGTGGGCTCCACACTCATGCTGGCAACCATCTAGCAGAGTGCATGTGGCAAATGACACACGGACATAGGAGGAAAAGCATTGCCCATACTGTAGGCCTTCTGTTCGCTTAAACCACACGCATTAAAAGAGAAAGAGGTATCTGTGCATGTGCTGTTTTCCTTCATTCTTATTTCAGAGCATGAGTTTGAGTTCCAGAATAGATCGTTGCATGATCCCTGGTAAAATGAAAATCTATTTGAAAGGAGGAAGGAAGTTAGATAAGAGATTCTGATCATCAGGATGACATTAACAAGCTGAGAAAATGGGACCTGATTTTGTTTTATTTTGTGTCCTCCATCTCAAGGACAATGGGTCCTTCAAAAGACTCTATTGCCCTTGAGAGCTTATGTTTAATGTTCAGCCTGACAAGAATTGCACTAGCTATTTGTTATTGTTCAGAATTTACAAACTTTAACAGCTTTTTATTGAAAAATGATCTTTTTTTAAAACCTGGTAATTACAATTGAGAGCTCGTTTTACCGTTGAAGAGACAAATGAGTCCTTTTTATAGAAAAGAACAGGACGGAGATAGGTGCTCCATCCTAAGACTGAGTAGGCTATGCTAATATTGAATTTAATTATGCATTAACTATCATTTTCTTACTGAGATTTGGCATTGCTCTTCTTTTTTAAAACTTTTGAAAGTCACTAATTAAGCAAGCACAGTCAACATAGTCTTCTAATATCCACCTTTAAGGAGTTCATATTATTAAAAACCAGACATACGGGTCTAAAATATGTAGTGCAAATTTATACATTTTTTGAAGGGTGGGAGTAAAGACAGTCCACAGAGCTCCATACCACTAGGGTTAGATTAATAAAAACCACATCCAATTTTTATAACTATAATTATGTGAAAACATTGGTAGTGCTGGTAGGAAAGCAAAGATTAAATGAATTAAAGAATTCTTCAGATTTGTAATAGAAGTAACAATTACCTAGTAAGTTTCTAGCAAATGATCATTGATGTTAACCTTAATTGCATGGAAACTATTTAACAGTGACAGCTGCAGCAGCGGTAGCAGCAGTGACAAGCAGCATTTATTGCACGCTCCCTATGTGCCAAGCCCTCTGTTAAATATTCTTTATGGTTTGACATGCCAACACCTGGCAATATGTGGCAATACTGTGGAATCCAAATCCATGCTGACAGACTCTAAACCCCACGGCTGAATCCCTAAATTGCCTCATAGAGATTAAGTAAAATGAAAGTTTTAGATCCCCCTGTGGTCGAGATTATCCTAAAGTACACAACCACAAATGATTAGTGCAGGTCTTTATATGACAGATTGCGCAGTGGGATAAAGAGGTAGAAAATCAGTGAAAACTGCACTGATCAAGAAAAGCATTTTGGCAGGTGTTTTGAGCTGACCACTGAGAATAGGAAGCATCTATTTATTGGTGTTAAAGGTCATGGGTAGGTGGAAAAAGAGCATTACAATTTAGAAAAATACATGAAAAAAACCACAGAACATAATGTACCAATAAGACTGGATTTGATTAAAGAGTATGTATTAGCAGAATTCAATTCAATTCATAATTGCCTTTTTGAGTTCCCCCACTTCCTCCATAGCCCGCCCTGGCATGTTACTTTGGCAGAAATCACTGTGTTGTGAAGTAAAATTGCTGCTGGAAACAAAGATGAGGAGAGTAGCTATTTTGAGCTTATTCTTGAAAATGACTCATTCAACTCGATGTGATTTTGTTTTCTCAGTCTAAAATGATTAGCTGCATGGCTTGGATAGCTCTATGCACATTCAAAGAAGGAACATATCTTTGCATATGGAAAATAATGAAATGGGCAATAGGACAAAGACATGGGCATTTCAGTAAGAATTTTTCCTTGAGGCGAGAATTTTTCCTGGAATAACTACTCCAAATATGGTGTAGTACATTGCCATCTTCACTTGCTTCTTCAGAGGTGAAGAGAGAAGAGTAGATAGTCTAATGATAAAGCAGACCAGTTCAGTGAAGGGCAGTGCAAGGCAGGGTGAGATGAACATTTCAGAGTCATCAGTTAGCCATGAGATAACTCATTTTATCTTACCATAGAAACTCTGAAAATAAATCCATTTCTACTTTTTTCATTTCATGAAACCAAATTTTTTAAAAAGTTATTTTTAAGTCAGTGAAGTCAGAATGAAAAAATGATTAATGATTGATTTCAGATTAAATAACATGTCCTAGGTCAATGGATCATATGGATCATTTAAAAATAGTATGAGTGTGGACATGGGGTTGACAACTTTTTTGGTTTTTTTCCCAAGAAAGAATAAATAATAATCAAAGAAAAACAAAGCCACTCTCCTTTCCTATATTTTTTAGCATAATAGATATTTTAAATATAAAGTACATTATTTTACAATAAAGGGTTGTCATTTCAGTTAAATAAATTAAAAATCAATTAAATTTGCCACATTTTTGTCATTTTTATTATTTCTTTATGGAAAAGCAAAATCATTACCAGTGACTGACCCTGGTCTGTGTGTGGGACTGGAAACACCTGACTCATGTCAGTGGTTCAAAACTGTTTTACAGTCTGAGTCATCACAAGACAAAGTAGGTATTCTCAGTAGGTATAATATGGAAATAGCTTTATTTTGTTTCCACCATGGGCTTCAAACCCATTTTCTTAAATTTCTCTTCCCTATTCTTTGTCAAAGTCTCAAACGTGTTCCCTTAAATTCCTATTCATTTCCAGCTATTTGAACAGTTTCATTTCAGATATTCAAAAGTGCTAATAAATTTGAATCAAAATCAATTCAAATGTAACATTCTTTGCAATTTAGGCCACCCTTAGAATTCTCGGAACTTCAGTAAGACAGCGAGTATGATCTGTTCTTTTTGCTCTCCTTATACATACTCCCCCACCCCTTTGCTGTTCTGGCTTTTGTGGGATCTGGTGCAAGGAAAAGAGTGAGGGTGAATCAGATAGCACGTCAAATTCCTCTTTGTTTGGTGCTGACGTTTTCTAGCATTATGTGGAGCATGTCAAAATTCTGGTTGTCTCTTGCGTATGGCTTTTTCATGTAACTTCAAGAACCTTCCTTGGAGACCGCTGCACTGAAATATGACATGCTGTAGGTAATATTCTGCTCAAATAACTTTTTACATGTCTTCCCAAATGCCTGCCCTCCAGCCTTTCCACTATAATGTCTGGACCTGGAAGGCAGATATTCTAGGTCAATTTTCTAGAAGCTACACACACATATCAAAGAGCAAATGACACAGGAATTCATTCATTGTTGCCCCAATAACCCAGGAAGTACAGGCCACACTCACCATTCTCGTCTTCCCTTGCCCTGTTCTATAGGTAGCTATGGGCAACTGCTCCCCTCTGTATCTCAGAGGAGAGTTAAGTCCAAATCTCTACATCCTGACCAAACTCTATAGGATGATGTCAATTTTACTAAATATCTGTTTATTGTGTTTAGTGATGATGTCATAACAGGGTCAGGTCTATTTCTGTAGACTAGCAAATCAGCTAGATAGAAAATTCTGGTCTCCCCTCTGGAAACCAAGCCAACACTACATCACCACCACTGTCCAGGTCTCTTCAAGAAATTCTCTTGATGCTCACTTTACCCAGCTTAAAGCAGATGAGGGAATATAACCCTGTCCTTTCAACTCTCATTAATTCCTTCAAAGAAGTATTTTTCTCCTCAGTGAATCTCAGCCCTTCTTTTTTCCTACTGCAATGTAGCTGGACTATTTTTTGATATCTCTTAATAACCCTTAAAGAGGTGTGGCCTAAAAATGTGGAAACTCATCACCCATACTGCTGGGAATTGGAGCCCCAGGGGGAGAAATGTCCGAGGCAACAGAAAATGTACTACCCAAACTTCATTAGCTTTGTTTATTCTTTTATCAAATCATTTTTTTGAATATTGAGGAAAACATTAATCTAGACAAATAAGAGCTGAGAGTCTAGAGACTTTTTTAAAGTTGAAGTCAATTATAAAACTCATATTACTGAAATAATTATAGTAAATAACCCAGCTCTGTTTGATTCCAGAATGAGTTTCCATAAGAATAATATTTCTCTTTCTTCAACTTGGAGACTTTACTCTCTAAAGCCAGTGCTATATAACAATGCTTCCATGCAGTGTCTCAGGGCTGAATTTGAAAGTATGCTTCCCAACAGAAAGCACTGTTATTCAATTCTCAATAAATGCTATTTAATTTTTTCTTAACATTTCTGCAATGTAGGCTCTCTTCAACACACGTCTCTGACAAAATGAATGGATTGTTAATAGCACTTACGGCGCCTTAGCTTCCTTTTGGAGGAAGAGGCACCATTTTCTTTCTACAGTTCGATATAGCCAAAATTAGTATTTTGATTCCCCATATTATATGTGTGTGTGTTCACCATCTGGAACAAAGTCTAATCTTTTATTACCAAGCACAATATATTAGAACCAGTCTCAATGTGAACATCAAACTTAACATTAAGACATCAGAACATCAAGAAAGTAGATAAACGACTACAGCTTCTGTTTCCGGTGTTGCTTCGCATATTCATACAGTTCCGCTCAGGCAGGGGCTTTGAAGGCCGATGACAGCCAACGATTTATTATCCATGGTGTCAGTGACGGTGATATGCGAATACCTACCTAATGTCCAAGTGAAACAATGCAAAGTGAGGGCCAGGGTATTTTTTTTCCTTTCACAACATTTTTTAGAAAATATGATGCAATTATTTTAGATGATTCTAATGATTTGGTGGTCAAAAAACATTCATCATTAAACAAAATACAGCCATTATATATTGATATGCTCAACTGTGGAAAATGTCAATATAAATTTTGTTATAACAGTTCAGAATCCAGAGTTAATAATAATGTTAACATTATAATATTCTTGTAACAAAAATGTAAATTTTATTTACAACCTAAAATTATTCAGTTGAAGAATTCTGTGCTAATGGATAGGAAAAAAAACTGATATCTAGCTTTACTCTTTTTTTCTATTAAGCTAATATTAATTTATCTAAAATTTTTTGATTCATTATAAACCTTAATTTATTTATTTGTTATTATTTTATTGTTTTTCAATTACAGGTGTCTGCATCTTCTCCCCTCCCCTCCCCTACCCCCTCCAACTTCACCTCCCTTCCCTGCCTCCCTCCTAACCCTTGGTTCTGTCCGTGTGTCCTCTACAGTGGTTCCTGAAAACCCTTCTCCCCATTGTCCCCTCCTCCCTCCCCTCTGGCTATTGTTAGATTGTCCTTAATTTCAATGTCTCTGGTTATGTTTTTCTTGCTTTTTTCTTTTGTTGATTATTTTCCAGTTAAAGGTGAGATCATATAGTATTTGTCCCTCACTGCCTGGCCTATTTCACTTAGCATAATGTATCTAAAATTTTTAATTGTTCAGATACCTTCTCCCATTTTATTTTAACTAGACTAATACGAAGTACGTTGGGTATGAGGAAAAGTTCTCTTTTATTTTCTTGTGGAATTACCAATATTGGGTAAGAATTTTGTCTTTCTAACTCTTAGGACACTTCACTTTCCAATCCTAGTTAAACTATGAAAAATATAGATGATTCCATAGCTATTCATCAAAATAAATGTGATATTCTCTGACTCTAGCATAGTTTCTAACACATGGTAAAAACTGCACAGATATTTCTGGAATAAATAAATCTATTTCCCATCTAAAACTTAATGAAATAGGAAAATATTGAAACCCAAGTGGGTATGTTACTTGGTTGTTACTACAAAAATATTTGTGGTGATAAAATGAAACATTAAAACATGGAAAAATAATTATAATATGTTACTTCTTGCTTCATTAATGGCTATTGTCACAGTATTTTTCTCATTATTATGACTTTAGATAACATATTTCATCTATATCCCTTTTGATGCAATTGAAATGTAAACAAAAATCAGTAGAAAAATGCTACTTTTGATGTACAGTAAAAGACAAAGAAGGAAACCTGTAAAATGCAACAATGTTTATGGAAAGACATTTCTGTATGGTTTAGGGAAAAAGTGTCCTATTCAATGTTTATCCAGCTATAGTCATTTGGTATCATCAAATATTATACATCTGTTTATGTCTAAACTCTACCTAAAATACATTAGATTTATTTATAATAATGTACTTAAAAGGAGGGTACTAAAATATACATAGACCTAGTAAACCGAGGCTACAAAAAAGAGGTCCTAAAACATTTAAACCATAAAAGGGTAACATCATTATTCTGACTTATATCACTTTAGGCTCTCACCATCCCTCTTAGCAGAATATCCCTTAGAGGGAACTCCTATCTTATCAGAATTGATGAGACCACACAAGCTCTTCTATGTAGATTATAGTTTGCTTTACACTAATTTCTTCATGGGGCCTCATATAAGTGACATTGAGTGATGACATATCAAATAATATCTATGATATCAAAGAGAAACAAAATATTTTATATCAAATGCATTATATATTTATGTGTTACTTTTTATAATCTCCACTGATAAAAGCCCAGGCTATAGTATTACAGCATAACTTGGCATTCAACCACAACTTTTCCTTATATTTGTCTTGTGCTTTTCAAGAGGCACAAGACAAATATAATAAGCTTGCTATATGTTCATAGGAACTTGTAACTAGTTAGAGTGTTTACATAACCAGTTATGCTACCTTCTTACTTTTATCACTTGGGTATAAGTATTCAGCATCCCTGGCTGCAAGATAAAAAAACCTATTTTCACTGCCTATAACTTCTTAAAGTATAGAGATGATGCAGTCTGGATACTGGGACTGTTTTAATCTTTGTCATTTCTAGTGTATTGCCATACTAAATTGAACCTCTTGTATTGCTGCTGTTCTTTGGGATAATGAGCTGTTTCAGAGGAAGTGAAGGGGGGGCTTCTCTCTGGGTTTATGCCAAAGTGCTCTACTCACCATTAAGATGATTCCTTCGTGCTTGCTTTGTTGCAGCCCCTGGCATGTCCCTGGTATCTTTCACTTTAGCTTCCTTTACTTAAGATACTATACTTTCAGTGCTTTTTTTATATTTCCCAAAAATAATTTGGACTGGCCATGCTCTCAGCTGTTGGATATCACATAGCTTCCCTTATTCAGAGACTCATGCCTTATCCTCCAGGAAAGGGCTTCTCAATGTAGGGGACTTAACCAGTGTAATTTGTTCTACTCTTCACGGGTTAGATAAACTATTCACTACGATGATGAGACTATTTGAAAGATGTTTGGATGGATAATTTCAATTTGTCCCTCAATGCCAATGCAACATTCTCTGATTTTTCCACTTTTGAATCTTCTCTTTGCTTCTTACAGCAGCTCCTACACACTTTTCTTACTCTCCTTATCTGTCCATCTATCCAATTCTTCTATTTTATCACATTTGTAGTTCATTCAAGTTATATCTCTTCATCTAGAAGCCTGTTTATATTCAGCAAGTGTAAAATCAATGGAAAAAATGATTCCTAATTCTTTGTTTCTATGATGAACTTGATTTTTTGGAGAATGTATATCTGGAAACGGGAAACGAAAGCTTGAGTCTGGCGCCTTAGACCACTCGGCCATCCTGACAAGCCCTGAGAATGTATATCTGAATTCAGACTTGAGAAAATGGTCACACAAAGACTAATTGCTTGAACACATAAAAGATTTCCAACAGAGAATAAAGTCAAATATTTATAAGAAGTGAGAACAATTTGCATATGAGTTAACTTAGAAAGTAAATTAAAAATTAAGAGAAAATTGCTAAGCTTTATTAGTTCTACGGAAAACTGGAATTAGAAACCTGGTTACATTAGGATGGCTATTGACTCTAAAAGTGAAATGACTTAGACAAGGTAATCTATTACAAGGTCAAACACATAAACATCTACAAAGAAAATCAACTTAGCCTGCATAGATTTAGACTGCAGACAGAACCTCATGTCTATCACTCCGCACTTCGATGAACTGCATGAATTGTGTGTTAGCTAGTGGTTGTATGATTCTGTCCAGGAGCTAAACAATGTATAGCAATGGAATTGACTTATTCAGATTATATGAACAATATAATCTCTGCTTATACTCCTACTTGATATCCTGGTATTTAGGGCTATTAAAACTGCAAATGATAAAATACCAATGTAAATTTTAAATTTAAATTGGAATTTTGGAACTTCTGTAACTCCAGTGTTTGCAGTGATGGTGGATGCAGCTAGTTCTATGTAAATAAGGATTCAGGATCTCAAATGACATATCAGAGTGTTATTTTTTCCATTGTGTAGTTTTACTTTTCTTTATGTCTCCTTCCGTTCAAGTTTGCTCACTCCACAGAAAGTTAGGTATTGTTGCCTTTGCCAGTGTGGCTTAGTTGGTTGGAGCATCGTCCTGTAACCAAAAGGTTGTGGGTTTAATTCCTGGTTAGGGCACATACCTAGGTTGCAGGTCCAATCCCTGATCCAGATGCAAACTATTCCCAGTCCAGGCATGTAGAGGAGACAACCAATAGACATTTTTCTCTCACGTCAATGGCTCTCTCTTGATTTCTTCCTTCTTCTCCTCTTTCCTCTCTTTCTAAAATCAATGAAAAATGTTCTCAGGTGACAATTTAAAAAAAATGGAAAAAAGTTATATATATCATCATAAAAAGTTTTATTTTAAAAATTCTATTTTCTAGAAATCTTACAGAAATTAGTGCTTTATTTTGAATAATATCAGCAAAGTTCATGAGATTGATCAGACTGACTTGGGTCATATGGCTGCACTGGAAATAATTGCTTTAGCCCACTGAGTGGCAGGACTGATTGACCAGGGTTGAGTTCTGTGTCTCCTACTAGATGGGGAAGGCACTCAGCATTGGATGGTGTCAGCACTGTCCCTGTGAAGCCACATGGGATGAGGATAGGGGAGGAATTGTTTCCTTATCCCCAAAAAACATAATTCTTATTATCAAGGAATTAAGATGTGGATAACCCCAAACAATAAATGACCAATTGAGAAATTAGTCTAATCTATCTAGGAAAGATTAAGTGCTAAAACCCAGATTAAGAGATTTCACAAAGGTTATTAGATGGCTCTTGGAACTGGTGACAGATCTCAAATGTCTGTCCTCTGGCCAGTCCCAATAGTAATTACATCTCATGTACTGAGCTCTTTGTGATGACTTTGAAATCAGTGGATTTGGTCTGTAGGTATATTTGTAATTGCTTTTTTTTTTAAGATGCATAGTATTCTACCTCTGTATAAACTTTGGAATTGTTCAAATTTAAACACATTAAAACAATAGAGAAAATGTGTGAGAGAAATGATAAATGTACAAAAATCAGAATGTACTCAGTAATATACATGACCCCACTACCCCTATTTGGGCATCTTGCAATTGTCTGTCTGGCTACCAAGTGATGCTAATCTCTAACAGCTAGAGGGTACAGTTGATTATTTTTTCCCCAGAAACCACACCTTTAACTGTCTAGAATAGCTTAGCTAAAAATGTTTGTCCTTGGACAATACTAAAAGAGATAAATTTGAATTATTACCATCTTATTTTATTTCATATTTATATTTTCTAGGTCTTTAAAGACTTTTAATATTGCATTCTTTTGTGTCTTTTCTTGGTATTACTACATAAAATGATACTTAGGAAACTTTTTATTTATACATATTTTACAATAAATATGTGCTAAACAATATATGAATAACTCATAAGCATATAGTTATTGTCATACCAAAGTCAGCAGATTGTTCTATTTTCATAATTATTTTGTTAAAAAAAGCTGATGAAATCATGGATTTCATTGATTATCATAGAGGTTAGTTAATATTTCTTATTGCTTTATGGCAGATGAAATTACATGCAGAAAATTGAAGATATCGCATATACATTTAAGTTATTGCAATGTCTGAATTCTTCTATTTCTTGTGCATTTTCTTAGCACCAATAGAGCATAATATTGTGTTCAGTTTCATTCACAAGCCATATTGTTCAGAGAGAGATTGTAATTGATGACACAGTCTTCTGTCCTCTCTTCCCCAAAACTTCATTGTTTCTGTTGCCCTGAGCTTGACAAACCGATATGATTCTGTAGTTTTCATTCTTCCTTCTTATACTTCTGGATTTAGTTGTGCATAGACAGGAGTTGATGAGAGATTCCAACTGATTGCTTATTTTGCAAACTCTCTAGAGTTCCTAAAGTCTTAGTGTTCTCTGTCATTTAAATACTTAGGTAAATTGCCCTTAATAATAAACGTTATCAGCAAAGACCTAGAAACAATCGTGTTTGCATGAGTTAGTTCATGATAGAGATATTGGGCAGCCTCTACACTCTAAATGATGTGTTCCTGAGTTTTCCAACGTGGACATATTGTGAATTTGAATTCCCTTATGTTAAATCTATCAGGCGTTAGGAAAGGGAAGTCAGGTACTCAGGGTTGATGTATTTATTTTAATCACTAATTGCCCTCTTTGCTTTTATTTCTCCTCTGACCCTGAAGTTTGCAGGATGAGCTCTGTCCAAGTTTGCCTGGTCCAGAGATTCTCAGTGTGGCCTAAGAGTTCCAGGAATTGTCATGTTGAACATTTACTGAAACACAAACTAGGAAATCATAGAGAGTGTATACATCCCTCATTGTCAAGACTGATGATGTGAAGTACTTCTCAGAACAGGTGGAGTCCAGCACTCCTCTTTCACTCTCACAACTGCCAAATTAAAAATAAATTTTACCTAATAGCAACTGGTTAAATCTTCACAGCCAGGCCATGTATTATCTAGGTTTTATAATGACAATGAAATTCAATCATTAAGTGCATGTCACCTGTAAAGTAGAATATATGTTCTAATAATATATGATTTGAGTATACACACACAGTTTTTTATTATGTGAATTATTCAAAATGATGGAAATAAAGAATGAACATTTGACAGTGTATCTCCCAGTAATTAAAGTCATAGGATGCAGTATTTCCTGTTAGTAGTGATTAATCTTACCTCTAGCCACAAGGAAAGTTGAAGATAGTTTCTATTGACTTCTGAGAGTAGAGTCAAAGTTCTTCAATGAGACAGATAGAAAGGGAGAGAAGTGATTTGTACATTGTTAATATCTGAATATCTTCCAGATGTCTATTTTGAGACCTAGACTTCGGAAATAAGTTTACATTGCATAGGCTGTAACCTGTCATGAACCTAAAGAAGGCCCACGGTGAGAAGTATTTTAGGATAAGAGCCATCTTCAGATAGTGATGTTGTTGCCACAGGGATATAATCCCTGCAACAACCTCTCTCCCTTGGTGTGGAGAGCGACTTTAGAGTCACAAAGCTAGTTCTGTTCCACATCTCTAGAGTAGCAACACACACACACATATGCAAAATGTTTGATTGACTCTATGTATTTTCCAATATGAGCAAGAACTCATTTGATGTATTTATATTGGTAATTATACCTCATCCCTACTAGATTAAGCCTCAGAAATAGTCTTTAGCTTATGACCCTAGAATTATTTTTAGTGTTTGTCTCTTCTAGAAATTTAAAGATGAAAGAAAAAATTTGACTTTCTTTCCAGAAATAAGAGACCAGTATTAGACTAATACAAGTGTACTAGAATTTTTAAAAATTTACCCAAGCTTGAGTATATGTTTTTCTTTCTACTATTTTTGAGGGGCATGTGAAAGCTAACAATTTAATATTCCAGAGATGAATTTATATCATGGCCTCTATGTTAACCTGCAGAAAATGTTTCATTGATTTTTCTAGGAACTAAGACCAGATGTAGGGGGTAGGTGTGGTGAACGGTTTCTGGAAATGCTTCCTTCTCATCTGTACTCTGAGGCTTTAGTATTCTAATGGAGATAGGGTTAAACCCTATTTGAGTTCCATAAGGTTTGTGTTTACGATAAGGGGTAAAGCTGTGAGTGAGAAAACAAAAGAAAATTTAGCTAGTAATAAAATTACATATCAATTATCTCAGTATCATATATTTCTCAGTGTTAGGCCTTCAAAATGTGTCCATGTGAGCCAAATACTAGCAGAGGTCTCTCTGACTCTGACCCAGTACATCCCACAGGTGAAATATTTATGGAAATAGACTCTCTCCCTATCCCTTCTTGGCTGTAGTATTATAGATTGTTTTCCAGTTTCAGAGTTCCTGCTTCAAGGCATCACTTAACATAATACCCTCTTAGGTCCATCCATACTGTCTCGGATAGTAAGATTTCATTATTTTTTATGGGTAATATTCCATTGTTTATATGTACTTATCCACTCATTTGTTGATGGGCAGTTGGATTGCTTCCATAGATTGGATATTGTACATAATGCAGCAATGAACATAGGGGTGCATATATACTTTTGAATTAGTGTTTTGGGCTTCTTCAGATGTATACTCAGAAATAGAATCACTGGGTAATAAGATAGTTCCACTTTTAACTTTCGGAGATATCTCCACACTGTTTTCCATAGCGGTTGCATCGATCTGCATTCCCACCAACAGTGCGTGAGAGTTGCTTTACTCTACATGCTCGCCAACACTTGCTTCTTGACTTATTGACAATAGCCATTCTGACAAGTAAGAGGCTATCTCTCATTGTGGTTCTAATTTTCATTTCTCTGATTATTAGTGACATTTAACATCTTTTCATATGTCTATTGGCCATCTGTATGTCCTCTATGGAAAACTGTCTATTTAGGCCCTTTGCCAATTTTTGAAATTGGAATTTTTTTGGTGTTGAGTTGTATGAGTTCTTTATAAATTTCAAATATTAACCCCTTATTAGATATATCATTGGCAAATACATTCTCCCTTATAGTAGGTTCCCTTTTCATTTTGCTGATGATATCTTTAGCTGTGCCAAAACTTTTTAGTTGATGTAACCCCATTATTTTGTTCCCCTTGATCAAGGACATATATCAGAAAAAACGTGGCTATGAAAATTGTCACTCCCTACCTTTTACTCCTTATCTTTTCTTCTAGTTTTATGCTTTTAAGTCTTACAGTTAAGTCTTTAATCCATTTGCATTTATTCTTGTATGTGGTGCAAAAAGTGGCCTAGTTTCATTTTTTTATGTATCTGTCCAATTTTCTCAACAGCATTTTTTAATAGACTGTCTTTCCCCATTGTATATCCTTTCCTCCTTTGTCAAATATTAATTGACCGTATAGGAATGAGTTGATTTCTGGGCTCTCTATTCTGTTCCATTGCTCTCTATGTCTGTTTTTATGACTGTGGCCTTATAGCGTATTTTGATGTCAGGTAGCGTGATTCCTCCAACTTTGTTCTTCTTTCTCAAATTTCTGTGGCTATTCAGAGTCTTGTGTTGTTCTATATATATTTTTGGAATATTTGTTCTAGATCTTTGATATATGCTACTGGTATCTTGATAAGAATTGCTTTCACTCTATAGATTGTTTTGGTAATATGGACATTTTAATCATGTTAATTCTCCCTATCCATGAGCACTGTATATGCTTCCACTTATTGTATCTTTTTCAATTTCTTCCTTCAGTGAATTATAATTTTCTGAGTATATGTCTTTTATGTCCTTGGTTAAATTTATTTGTAGATATATTTTTTATGAAATTGAAAATGAGATTATTTTCTTGGTTTCCCTTTCTGATCATATATTATTGATATACAAAAGTGCAACCTATTTCTGAATACTTGTTTTTTATCCTGATACTTTAGTGAATTTATCAGTTCTAGTAGTTATTTTGGTGGAATCATTAGGATTCTCTATATACAGCATATGCAGGATTCTGTATATATGAGTATCATGTCACCTGCAAATAATGACACTTTACTTCTTCCTTTTCAATTTAGATGTCTTTGATTTCCTCTTGTTGATTGCTGTGGCTAGGACATCCCTGTCTTTTTTCTCATTTTAAGAAAAATACTTTTAGTTCTTCCTCATTGAGTATGATGTTAGATGTTACTTTGTCATATACAGCATTTATGTTGAGGTACTTTCCTTCTTTTCTCATTTTGATGAGAGTGTTTTTTTTAATCATAAATGGGTATTGGATTTTATCAAATGCTTTTTCTATATCTACACATATGATCATATGATTTTTATCCTTCATTTTATTTATGTGGTGGATCATGTTAATTGATTTGCAGATACTGTACCAACCTTGCATTCTAGTATAAATTCTACTTGATCATGGTGTATGATCTTTTAAATTTATGGCTGAGTTCAGTTTCCTTATCTTTTATTGAAGATTTTTACATCTATATTCATCAGGGATATTGGCCTATACTTTTCTTCTGTACAGCCTTTATCTGATTTTGGAATTAGGATAGTGATGGCCTTGTAAAATGAGCTTGGCAGTCGTCCTTCCTCTTGAATTTTTTGGAATAGTTTGAGTAGAATACGTATATGTTCTTCTTTAAATGTTTGGTAAATTCACCTGTGAAGTCATTAATTGCAGGGCTTTTGTTTGTTTGAAGTTTTTTTTTTTTATTACTACTTTGATTTCTTTTGAGAGAAATCCATAAATTAATTGAGTAGTTTCTACGTATTGGCACTAAACAATAACCACATTGAAACAGGTTGATAAGGCTGAGACATACTCCGTAAACCCCACCTTTGCACTGCACCATGCAATTGTAGCAAGCAGTCAACTTCTAGCTTTTCTCAGAGGAGCAGAAGTTTTGTAACACATGGAGAGTGTCCCAACTTTTAAGGCTTTTACCTGAGGAATGGGTCTCCAAATCACAGGTCTGAGAGCCAGTGGGGCTTCTCTTTATACATCCCAAGAGCCTATAAAAACAAAGAAGCAACTGCTAATGAGCACATAGACCCTCAATGAGGCTACCCCCCAGAGCCTACCATAGTGGGAGCAAGCAAAAATACTCAAAACTCCTAGTCTTTCCCAGGAAGGGATTTAACTGCATATTTTAAAAGATGGTGTGTGAGAGTCTGGCTTATAATTAGCATACATCTAAGTGCTGAATACAATGAGCCCCAGACCCTAACAGAATTGATGGTCACTTCTTCAATCTTCTCCCTCCAGCTTGCTCCAACAATACAACTAAATAGTCCACATTCTCTCAAAGTCTTTTTCCATGAATTTAAAGCCTCAGTTTTTATGGTTGCCACCAAAAGGATGGGACCCCAAATTACCAACTCTTATAGCTCATAGGGCTTGTATTCATGAAGTTCCCAGGACTGTAACAGATCAGCTGTTAATGGATGTGGAAGTCTTACTTGTGGCTATCCCCCAAAATCTCAACGCAGTGGGAATAGACAAAAATTCCCATTTTAAAGTTCCCTTTGGAACAGGTGTGACTGAACACTTCCCCAGTTGCTATCTGAGAGTCCGTCTCTTAATGAGCCCCCATCTAGGTGCAGACTGTGACCTTCTGGTGAACCCAAAAGAGCCACCTTGGGCTTACTGAGCAACCGATGAGTCAATGAAAAGCTACTCAATTAATTTCTCAAAGCAAATCTTGGGACAAATGAAAATAGATACACAATATACCAAAATTCATGGGATGCTGCAAAAGCAGTTATGAGTAAAGTTCATAGTTAAATTACTACATTAATAAAATAAGAAAAATCTCAAATAAATAGCCTAACTTTACATGGCTAGGAACTGGGACAAGAAGAACAATCTAAGTCCAGAGTTAGTAGAAGAAAGGAAAGAGGCCGAGATCACAGTAGAATTATATTAAATAGAGACCAGAGAAACAATAGTAAAGATGAATGAAACTAAAGGCTGGTTTTCAAAAAGATAAACAAAATTGAAGTATGTTTAAACTAAAAAAAAAGAGAGAGAGAAGACTCAAAGAAAACTGAAAACGAAAGAGAAAACATTACTACTCATGACAGAAATTACTAAGAATCATAAGATATTACTATGAATGACTCCATGCCAACAAATCTGACAATTTAAAAGAAATAGATAAATTTCTAAAAACATATAAGCTACCAATATTGAATCCTGAAGAAATAGAAATTCTGAACCGATTATTAGTAAGCATATTGAATCAGTACTCAAAACCTCCCAACAAATAAAATTCAGTCTAGATGTTTTCATTGGTGAATTCTGCCAAACATTTAAGGAAAAAATGCCAATCCTTCTTAAACTCTTCCAAAAGATAGAAGAGTAGAGAACACTCCCAAACTCATTTTATGATGCCAGCCTTGCTCTGATACCAAAGCTAGATAAGAACACTGCAAGAAAAGAAACCTACATGCCAACATTCCTGATCAATATAGATGGAAAAATTCTCCACTATATAATTTAACAGCATGTTAAAAGCATTACACACCGTGATCTAGTGAGATTCATCCCTGGGATGCAAGGATGGTTCAACATCGGCATAACAATAAATATGATACACCGTAAGAGAATGAAACATAAAAATCATGATCATTTCAATAGATATGGAAAATAGTTTTGGACAAAATTCAACATCTTTTTATAATAAAAGAAAAGTTCTCAACATTTTAGCTGTAGATGGAGACCACCTAAACATAATAAAAGCCCCGTGACAAACCTACAGCTCACATTATACTCAATCGTGAAAAACTTAGGCTTTTACCTTTTATAACATTTTGTAACAGAATTATAGTTGCTGGGAATGCATGAAAACATAAATAAATGCTCAATTACATCTCTGTGTTCTGTAGCAGATGAAATATTATTGAAGTATTCTGTTTATTAAATATTAAACAAAACTCCTTGATGAATATCTCTGGACCCAGCATTTATTTGTATAATAATGTTTTAACATTTTTTAAAGATTTTATTTATTTATTATTTTAGAGAAAGGAGAGGGAGAAAGAGAAGGAGAGAAACATCAATGTGTGATTGCCTCTCACATGCCCCCTACTGGGGACCTGGATCATAAACTTGGCATGTGCCCTGACTGGGAATGGAACCAGTGACCCTTCTGTTTACAGGCCTGCGCTCAATCCACTGAGTTATACAAGCCAGGGCTTATTTGTATAATTTGAAAACATTTTTTCTTTATTTTTTTCTAGCTATTGTTCTATTAAAAATTCAAATTTACTTTATTATATTTAACTGTATTTTTATAGAAAACTGTCCACAATTTTAAGTGGAATCATTAGGGAGAAGGATATGCAATATTTGGTTATGATTAGGAAAATGTCATACATGCGCTAAAATGCTTTTTTTATTCCTATTTTTCTCCTAATTAAAATATCCACAGTTCAGTCTATTTCTTGAAAAACTCTTGATTCAGTCCATTGGTATGTTTTTTTGCTATTTTTGGTCATTAGGAAATTTTTTTTTCCTGTTCTCTGCTCTTATTTTTTTATTTGATTGACTTATTTGTGTATCTAATTAATTGTTCAATTACAGCTGTCCCCATTTTACCCCCACTACTCTCCCCTTCCCTACTGACCCCTCGCCTCCCACAGTCAATCCTCTACCCCACTGTGTTTGTCCATGGGTCCTTTATACATGTTCCTTGACTTGACCCTTCCCCTTCCCTTCCCCTGCCCCTCTGGTCACTATCAGTTTGTTCTTTATTTCCATGTCTCTGTTTCTATTTTGCTGACTTGTTTGTTTTGTTAATTAGTTTTTTTTACAAACTCCTTTGTCAGGCTTTTTAGAGTTCTGCTATATTTCCTACTTTTTTTTTTTGGTTTAACAGAGAATTTAATTTAACATCTCTCATCTAGAAAAGAATATATTCATGTTTAAGATTGTTCACTACACAAAAATAATACCCTTTATTCTGGTAGTCTATTTCTGGGAATACTCTGACAAGCAGAAAAAAGGGAGAATTTCCAGAAAACACAACCAAACAATATGGTCTGGTGCTCTTCAATGCTGTATAGTTTTTCTGTTTTGTTTTTTAAATTTGATAGACGAATCTCACTCACTAAGAGACTGACACAAAACTAAATATGTATATACTTCGTTGTAGAATGGAAAATATCCTTAAAGTTTAAAGATAAAAACCAAGATCTCAGGAACTGCTTGGGAGTGTGAAGCAATGTGTGGATGATGCCTATAGAATACCCAGAATACTCAATCTAATTATTTTGCCTTTAGAAGTAGTTTCCTGGAAAACCTAAAGAAAGACTGGTTTACTCGAAATACACCTGAATTTGAGGAAGATGGCTCAAAATCTCTATGGAATTTTTTGAAAATTGGTTAATTACTAGTGAGGTTCCATTAAAGAAGTTACTTATATACACAGATTGGACAGCCAACTAGCAGAGATACCACATCAAGAAATCAAAGTAGATTTGCAGTTGAACTCCAGATTTTTTTTTAACATTCATTACACTCGGTGGTCTTCCTTTTTATTTTTGTTTGTTTACTTGGAGACTTTTGAACTTTTTCACACACATTTCATAACTTTTAATGGTTTTTCATTGTTCTTATTGGAAAGAATTGTTTTGTTTTGTTTTGTTTTTTAATTTTATTTATTTATTTTTAGAACAAGGGGAAGGGAGGGGGAAACAGAGGGAGTGAAACATCAATGTGTGGTTGCCCTGACTGGGAATCAAACCAGCAACGCTTTGGTTCACAGGCCTGCACTCAATCCACTGAGCTACACCAGCCAGGGCCAAGAATTGTTATTCTTTAGCTTAGAATTCCATATTATTTTTTTCAAATTTATTTTTTTTTTAATATTTTTATCCTTCACCACTTTTTATTTATTTTTTAAAGATTTTATTATTATTTATTTATTTTCAGAGCGAGGAGAAGGGAGGAAGAGCAATGTATGGTTGCCTCTCACACGGCCCCCACCGGGGACCTGGCCCGCAACCCAGGCATGTGCCCCGACTGGGAATCGAACCGGGACCCTCTAGTTCCCAGCCTGCACTCAATCCACTGAGCTACACCAGCCAGGCAACCATAGGTAAACAATCTTTATTAATGATTCCTTTTTTTATTTAGATAAGTTTCATTTGTCTTGATTTGTATGTATATAATTTCTCTTAATTAACTTGAAATTTTACCTTTCAAAAACAGAATATTCTAGATACCTAAGCTAAAAAAAAATATAGATTTCCCCAAAACTACAAATTGTTTTATTATTTGTAATATCAAATATGTCAAATTGAGAAAAATCTTTTCCATGATGTATCTTGCAGGCATAGAGATGACAGTTTTCTTTTTTTACACATATATCCTTTCAAAATGTCAGAGAAAAAAAAAGTTAGAGAGTAGTCCTGGCTGGTGTGGCTGGTGTAGTCCTGGCTCAGTGGATTGACTGCTGGCTCGTGAACCAAAGGGTCGATGGTTCGATTCTCCCTCAGGGCACATGCCTGGGTTGCAGTCCAGGTCCCCAGTAGGGTGCAAGTGAGAGGCAACCACACATTGATGTTTCTCTCCTCCTCTCTTCTTCCTTTCCCTTCTCTCTAAAAATAAATAAATAAAATCATAAAAAAAAAAGTTAAAGAGTAGATCAAAAAGGATGATAGTTGTAATTATAAAATAAAATGCTAAGCAGGAAAAGAAAAGAAAGCTCTAATGTCCAAAGCATTTATCACAATGTGAAAGTCAATCATTGGCACTCTCATCTAAGGCAAAATGCTGAAGATGATGTGACAAAAGGCTTGGTTTAAAGTCTAAAGCTTTGTAC
>PVJI01018199.1:0-33944 GCA_004026765.1 Micronycteris hirsuta | reverse complement strand
TTAAAATGTCCTTCTTGTCCTGATCCAAAAATGTGCCTCTTTTATATTCCAGGCTTTGGTGCTAGCTACTCCCTGTGGAAATGAAAAATAAGTTTAATCTTTCTTTCACAAAACAGTCCTTCAAATGGGTGAAGGCCCTTTTCACGTCCCATTGAACTTCCTCTTCTCTAGGCTAAACACCATCTGATGCGCTTTCAATCCTTTCACTGTGCCTTTCTTTAAAGTATGGTGTGTCGCCCTCACTGGTGTGGTTCAGTGGATTGAGCACAGGCCTGCAAACCATTCAATTCCCAGTCAGGGCACGTGCCTGGGTTGTGGGCCAGGTCCCCAGATGGGGGTGTGGGAGAGAGATTGATGTATCTTACACATTGATGTTTTTCTTCCTCTCTTTCTCCTTCCCTTCCCCTCTCTCTCTAAAAAATAAATAAATAAATATGGTGTGTAGAACTAAACTAAGATCGCTGAGAAAGGGCAGGGTTAAGTAAAAAAAATAATAATAAAAAATAAATAAAATAGAATTGATCATGATGAAGATTCCTGAAACTATGACACAGGGAAGATAGCTCCAGGGAAAAAAACAGGGAAACACCAGGAAGTAGAGAGAGGGAGTTAACCTTAGCAAATGACATAAAAGAAGGTAAAAGAGGAGAATAAACAATCTGGACAAAAGACCAATTAGAGAAGCAGAGAGAAGGGCAGGGCAGGGCCAGCAAGATTCGAGAGTTTCAAAAAATAGGAAAAGCTACTGAGGAATGTATGTACTTCTGAAACCCTGAGCGAGGTCATTGGGTCATTTATGAGTGAACCTACGAGCGGTGGGTTTTAGGGGCATTGTCAGCATGTGAGCACATGGGGGCAGTAGGAGGAATAGGAACGATGCAGCTGCAGTACTAGAGGAGCCCTGTCCATGCTTTAAGATCCGGATCAAGGGACACCTCTCCAGGGAATCACCTGGTGCCCCTGTCGGTGTTTCTCGGACTTGCTCCATGGCCCATTGTAGCATAGCTTGTCATTCTGTACAATTTTTCTCCTCCCCTACCCTCAACAGAAACTCATTCTTTTTTTTTTTTAAGATTTTATTTATTTATTTTCAGAGAGAGGAGAAGGGAGAGAGAAAGAGCAATGTATGGTTGCCTCTCACATGGCCCTCACTGGGGACCTGGCCTGCAACCCAGGCTTGTGCCCCGACTGGGAATCGAACCGGAACCTTTGGTTCCCAGCCTGTGCTCAATCCACTGAGCTACACCAGCCAGGCGAGAAACTCATTCTTAATCATCTCTGAGTCCTCAGCATTCAGCCTAACGTCTGACACGGAAAAGATAGTTGATCAGTAGGTGTTGAATCAGAACATGGAATGGTCCATGTTGCAAAAAGTTCAAGGGAGGTTTTAAGGACACTGTGGGTGTTTGGCCCAGTTTTGCTCAGAAGGTATGCCTTGTTCCTTTGTGAATGCTCCCCATTGTCTGTGTGCTTTTGCTTCCAACTTCCTGAACCTGAAACCATTTTTCAAGGGTTGTGTAAGGGTTAATCAGTCCACTTCACTCATGCTTGAAGAGCAGGGGTGCCCAGGATTTACTATGCACACACCCTGCCC
This sequence comes from Micronycteris hirsuta, assembly GCA_004026765.1. Classification (NCBI taxonomy): domain Eukaryota; kingdom Metazoa; phylum Chordata; class Mammalia; order Chiroptera; family Phyllostomidae; genus Micronycteris; species Micronycteris hirsuta. Next base: position 32,350 of record PVJI01018199.1, on the reverse strand, counting down.
CCCATACCGGGTGGTTTTTGGCCAGTAAGGGCCAAGTGCCAGAGCAAGACCTGAGCTATGGCCCCTGGGGGAGAATTACTCTGACGTGTAAGTTACTCAGTTACACTCCTCAGTGTCCTTGACGAGTTAGGCCAGAGCTACCAGCCCTGGGACCTTGCCTGAAGTCTCATCCAGGCTCGGTGTCTATCCCTCCCCTGTCTTGTCTCCCCAATTTCTTATCAGTTTGTTCTCTGAAAACCTTCTTAATAACTCACCTGAACACCAACCCTTGTCCCCCGTCTGCTTCTGGTAAACCTGGCCTAAGAGAGAACTCCTTTTAGAAGAGGCATAACTAGTGATGTTTAAAAGCAGAGAAGGTGGGTCTGTCCAGGAAAAGTGATTAAATTAAATATGCTGTTGTGTGAACTTGGCATCGCTGAGAGTTGAAGTGATAGCTGATTATCAGGTTAAGTCTCAGGGGAAAAATGGTTTTCCACTGGCTATCCCACACCTTGCTCTGGAAAAGAGAAAAAAAATATTTATTAGTTGTAATATATCCTGTCATTTGTGGGGGAATTCTAAATAATGTGAAGAGTTTACGATGAAAAATACATTTTAGTTATATAAACATAGACATGCATGCTGACAGAGCTTGGTGTGGTCATGGACTTGAATATGTGAATAAGATATAGGTACATACAGACATATACCACAAAATACTTTAAAAATATCCCTTTAAGTTTCAAGTTCAGCCTACTTAGGGAGTTTCCAAATCTTGCACTAAATGACAAGGAGATATGTGACAGATATTCTATGTCAAAGATCAAGGAGAGGAACACACTGAAAGACCCTCAAGTACTCACCTGAACAAGCACTTCGCAGTCATTACTTACACAGTTTTGCCGGTTCACGTTATATATATGCCTTGAATACCAAAATAAATCAGACCTGGGTGGTACTGTGGTGTTAGCATAGAGAGCAACGGTGAGGAGTCATTTAAGTGCATTGAATCACAAGAATAAAACAGGCTTACAAGACAGGAACAGTAAAGTTAACATATAATGAAAGTACAGATTTGTTTTCCCATTTCATGGTAAAATGGGAGAACCATTGCAAAGCCGGCAGAGTTGACTGTACCCTGTTTGAATACATCACACATTGAAAGAACATTATGAGCAGAATGGGAGTGGTCAGCTGTAAAATGCCAGAAAATGAGATTCAAAAGCTCCATCCGGGCAGGGCCATCCACAGCCCTTGGCATTAATCTATCCTTCAGAGCAGTATGCTCACGCTGCCCACAGGAAGACGCAACATTTAGTGAGTCATCTGCCCCGAAGTGTGGAGCTGGCTGGTGGGAGCACTCCAGTCTATGTGATAGTTGTGGGTATCATTTTATATTGAAAATCAAAGCTGTCATTCTATTTTTGGCAACGAAATGAAAACTTTCTGGGTGCTAAGGTCTCCTTTCCAGGTGCTGATAAAACTGTCAGATTCCCAAATGAATGCCAGCTTGTGCCGTTCTTTGTGTGACGGCGGATCAATGCCCCTGGCCTAGTGACAGCAGTGTCCCCTGCTGATGGGAAGGAACCCGCTAACTGTCCACTCTCCCCTTCTCCAGCTGTTGTGCCTCCATCAGCCTCCGTGCTGAATGCCACGTCAGACACAAACCTTGAAAAGAAAATTGCAATTGGAACTGATGACCCATTTTCCCTGAAATCACTCTCAGCACCAATTAAATAATCCCTCATATTCTGGTTTAACCTCTGCTCACAGAAGTTCAAGTCCCTGAACCCACCATCACCACCCAAGTTGCTATCCCTAGAGGGACCTGTACACCCTCAAAGTCGGTTGCATCCCCCATACCTCTGTGAGCTCCCCAAACCCTTCCAAAGTGCCCATTGGGATATATTCTTTGTCATCGGCAGATCCCCTAAATCCTCAAACTCTGCTCTGAACATTCTCTTCCTTTTCTTGTTCTCCCTTGAAATGCAGATAATCTCAAGGCGCCGCCACCTCTGCAGCGTGCAGAGTGTTTGCGTGAGAATGCGCATTCTGCTATTGTTGAGTGGGATGTTCTCTGTTGGAACAATTTTCTATATGCAGCTTTTGGTTAAATCTTCTGTTCTCTTATCGATCTTCCTAGTCGGTCTACCCTTGTTGAAAGTGTGGTATTTACGTCTCCGATAACTATTGTTCAATTGTGCATTTCTCCCTTTAATTGCATCATATTTTGATTCATGTATTTTGGGATTCTATTATGGCCCACACATGTTTTAAAATGTTATAGCTTACTAATGCATAATGTGTTTTCTCCATCCCTTTTCACTTTCTTTTTTAATTATATTTTATTGATTATGCTATTGCAGTTGTCCTGATTTTTGCCCCTCCCCTCTCCACCCAGCACCCCCACCCCTCAGGCAGTCCCCCCACCATTGTTCATGTCCATGTATAAGTTCTTTGGCTACTCCATTTCCTATACTGTACTTTACATCCCCATGGCTACTCTGTGACTACCTATCTTTTACTTTCAAACTATTTGTATCTTTGACTCTAAATTGCATCTTCTATAGAGATCATACAGTTGAATTTTACTTTTCATTCCATCTGATAATCTGTGTCTTTCCTCTGGGTGTTTAACCCATTCACTTGTAATGTTATTATTGTAGTTTAGAGTAAGTGTGCCATTTCATATTTTTTTCTATTTTTCTCATAATTTTTTGTGTCTCTGTTACTCCTTTGCTGCTTTTGGGGGGGTGAAAAAATGAATTATTTGTTGTATAACATCTTAGGCTTCTTGATGTTTCTTCTACTCTATTTTTTTAGTTATTTCCTTAGTATTTCTAAAACTTATCATATCCATCTTAATTTACAGAATCTACATAAAATTCACACGAAGTTTCAGGAAGAGACAGAAATTTTATACCTGTATAGCTTCATTCCCTCTTACACATGTTTGCATTTATTTTGTTCCATGCACTGTGTCTATATATTTTACCTTAAAATCATGTAGCTTGTTAAGAACATGGCAAGAAGAAACATTTGTATCTTTATGTTGAATTTTACTCCAATCATTCAGAGCCATTTTTGCAAATTATGTACCTTTATGTCTACATCTTTAAAATATCACCACCTTTCACAGCATGTCTCACGCTGTTACTCCTGCTTCCTGAGCCCGATGTAAGGTAATTCAGCTGGCCCAGCTGACCATGTCAGCGCGGAGGGTACCCCCCTCTGCCCACACACTGTATTGTCAAATTTGTCAATTTTCAGCATAGTAAGCCACTCCAATAGCACTAAAAACACCAGGGCACTGACATACACTCATTTTCTCATGCCAAACCTATTTCATTTTCACATGTAGTAAATCATGCCAGTGAAAATGAGCCATTAGCTGCTATTTATTTCTTACCCAAGCATCAATAATCCTACCTAACTAGTTTTAATTTGTTACTCAGGATAAAAGCATTATAAACATTCATTTAGAGGTTATTAGGCCTCCTACTCAAAGCTAGATGACAATATGCTTAATTGTACAAAGTGAGGGCTGAATTCATACACAGCCCATTTTAATGAAATATTTATTACTACCACTATTATTACTGTTACTGCTGCTGCTGCTGCTACTGAGAAAGATTTCACACATAGAAGAGAGTGTTTGCAATCCAGGGGTGTCCAACCCATGGGCCACGGGCCACGGGCCATGGGCCACATGTGGCCCAGGATGGCTGTGAATGTGGCCCAACACAAAATCATAAATCCACTTAAAACCTTTTTTTTTTTTTTTTGCTCATCTGTTTTCATTAGTGTTTGTGTATTTAATGTGTGGCCCAAGACAACTCGTCTTCTTTCAGTGTGGCCCAGAGACACCAATGGGTTGGACACCCCTGCAGACTCAGTATATGAACATGTCCCTAAACAATTCCCGGGAGATGTGTTCGTAGTGAAGTGGAGTGACCAAGACTGACCAGGGACACTTCAGACACACTCATCAGGAATAGCATGAGAAATAAATTAATAAAAGGATATCCGAATATTATGTAGGAGATACACACACACACACACATATAGTCATCCTGAAAATTCACGGAATATTGTAAATATTATTCTTATTCCAAAGAGAAAGTTTTAATGATAAAGGAATAAAGCAGATGTCAAATAAATAAATCAATACATGGCAAGGTGGAGAGGGTAAACTCTCACAGTCCTTATCAGTACAATCGTGTGATAAAGAAAGAAGGCTACCGAGTCACCAATGTTTGAATTTGTATCTCTCTTGGTTTTTGACTCACTTTCTGAGCCTTAATGTTCCATCTGAAAATTCAGGATTGAATTAAGATAAATCATTAGAGTTGTTCGTTCAATGCCTGTCATACAGGAAGTGCTCGTGCAATATTTTGTCACTTATTTTATTACTTTATAACTTCTAATTTATCAATATATGTGCAGCATTTTTCTCTAAAATAGAATATCCTAAAACTGGCACATTTTCGTTTTCATTATAGTAAGCATAGGAGGACAGAAAAGTACATACTACTTTATATAATAAAAAGAACTGTACAGAAGCTGAAGACCACAAAGGCAACTGAAATAGTCTCACGGAAATGCTCCCCTACCTTCCTGAATGGTCTGGCTGAGGCCAGGGAAACGTGCCTCCTACAGGAGAATCCACTTTCTTCCATTACTAATTGGAATATGTAGATCAACAGGTTGTCTTTTGTGCTACCTCCGTCAATCATTCCTCAGTATATACAGGGCGAAATTCGAAATCTGTAGTGTAGCCATGCGCTGCACCACCTGGCCCTGTGCTTCTCCTTTGGTGACCCACCACCAGTGTTCCCGTCATGGGGAATGACTTCCCTGGCTCAACGCAGTCCTCTGCGTCCCCCCTTCATGATCTCCAGGGAGAAACCCTCTTCCACATTTATCTACTTTCCTCTTCGTATCTGCTTTGTGAAGTCAGACGAACTCTTCACAACCCTTTCAGGCATTTTATTACAGAATGTGTGTTGAGCACTTGCACTATCCTAGGCACCGTGACAGGGTGTATGGTTGAAAGGGCGAGGTTCATGCCCTCGGTAACCAATGACCTGGTGACAGTGGCACCTAAAAGCAAATAATTTCAATATAATGTATGTGTTTTATGTTTCGGGTGTGCTGAGAGTGAAATGATAGCTCTGGTGAGGAGCCTGTTGGCCCCCTGAAAGTGTAGGGAAGCTTCCAGGAGAAGATGATGCCTGGTGTCTTAGAGGAAGTGAATGCCTGAACTAAGAGGGGAAATCGTGGCAGATTTGAAAATCACTGTCCTGTAAATGCTACCTCAGTACAGTTGACACTTCTGTTTATTTTAGCTATTAATCCATCATGAATAAACTAAATATCTTCATTTTAGTATACATAGGATACACTTTCTAAAGTAAGTCTCACATTGGAAATCAACTATTGATTTATGTTTGTCACCTTCCTAGTCAGAGCTATGTTCTTTTAAAGTCATTATCTCTTTTTAAACCCCAGTGATTAATATAGGCATGATCATGTAGAATGCATTGTAAATATTTAATTAATGTAAATGACTGAGGCCCATGGGATATTCAGTCCAACAGTAAAGTCACAACCAATGTCAAGGTATAAAACCTTCATTTCAAATGTGAGATGGATAAACTTTAACGGAATAGTCTACCAGTATCTACACTGTTGCATTGACATGAAGGAAAGCTCACCAGTAATAAAGCCAGAGAACCCCCTTAGAGCAGCTTACAAAGAAATGCCGATCTCTGGTGCTATACTTTCCTGATCACCGGGCAGACCACAGGTGACCAACAAGTGAAGTCAACACTCAGGGTATGAAGAAGGGCTCTGAGGACACAGAAATGAGACCTTCAGAACTGTGTTTTTTCAGGGAAAACCCACATTACAGCAGGTAAATCAGTTGCTTGTCAGCAGTCCTGAATAGACCTGCTTTTTTAAGCAGAATATTTCAGATATAATAGGTTAAAATACCGCTAGGAATCGAAATATAGTTAGAAAAAATAGAAACTCACCAGATTCCTTTCCATAAAAAACAGTGACTCACTTCACAATCTAAACAAAACAGAAACAAAAATGTTAGTAGAGTTGCTTGTCCTGTACTTATAAAAGAGAAACCAAAGGCATGCAAGCTCTTTCAAGTCCAGCCATTGTTAATATAAGGAGAACGGTTTGTGAGACATCAATGTAACCTGGCAGCCAAGGAGAGTGGACTGACTTCCGGCCAAGATGGAGGCATAGATAAATAGACTTCACTTCCTCATATAACCAAAAGAAGGACAACAACAAATTTAAAAACAAAAAATAACCAGAACTGCCAGAATATCGAACTGTATAGGAGTCTGACAACCAAGGAGTTAAAGAAGAAACACTCACCCAGACCAACAGGAGGGGTGGAGATGGGAAGCCGTGGCAGAGAAGACTCGTGGCAAGGCGGTGTCTGGTGGAGTGATGGTCCCACATTTGTGTGCAGATAAACCAGGAGGAACAACTGGGGAGTTAGGCAGACCACATAACCCAGGGTTCTAGCATGGGAAAATAAAGCCTCAAAACCTCTAACTGAAAAAATCTGTGAGGGTTGTGGTGGCAGGAGAAACTCTTAGCCTCACAGGAGAGTTCATTGGAGAGACCCACAGGGTCCTAGAACATACATGAACCAACCCACCCGGGAATCAGCACAGAAGGGCCCAATTTGCTTGTGAGTAGTGGGGGAAGTGACTGAAAGCTAGCCTAGGCTGAGCAAGCAGCATTGCTCCCTCTGGGACCCCTCCCTCACATATAGCCCCATAAGGCAGTGATGTGGGTTGCCCTGCTGTGGCAAATATCTAAGGCTCTGCCCCTTATGATGAAACAGGCACACAGAGACTATATATATATATATATATATATATATATATATATATATATATATATATATATTACCCAAATGAGAGAACAGATCAAAACCCCATAAAAAATACAACTAAGCAATGAAGAGATGGCCAACTTATCGGATGCGTAGTTCAAAACACTGGTAATCAGGATACTCACAGAAATGATTGAATATGGTCACAAAATAGAGGAAAAAGTGAAGGCTATGAAAAACAAAATAAAGGAAAATGTACAAGGAACCAACAGTGAGGGGAGGAAACCAGGACTCAAATCAACAATTTGGACCAGAAGGAAGAAATAAACATTCAACCAGAACAGAATGAAGAAACAAGAAATCAAAAAAATGAGGACAGGCTTAAGAACCTCTGGGATAACTTTAAACGTTCCAACATCCAAATTATAGGGGTGCGAGAAGGAGAAGAGGAAGAGAAATAAATTGAAAATTTACTTGAAAGCATAATGAAGGAGAACTTTCCTAATCTGGCAAAGGAAATAGACTTCCAGGAAGTCCAGGAAGCTCAGAGTCCCACAGAAGTTGAACCCAAGGAAGCACACACCAAGGCACATCATAATTGAGTTACCCAAGGTTAAAGATAAGAAGATAATCTTAAAAGCAGCAAGAGAAAAGGAGAGAATTACCTACAAAAAGAGTTCCCATAAGACTATCAACTGATTATTCAAAGAAACCTTACGGGCAAGAATCTGGAAAGAAGTATTCCAAGTCATGAAAGGCAAGGACCTACATCCATGATTATTCTATCTAGGAAAGCTGTTATTTAGAATGGAAAGGCAGATAAAGTGCTTCCCAGATGAGGTCAAGTTAAAGGAGTTTATCATCACCAAGCCCTTATTATGTGAAATATGAAGAAGATCAAAAATATGAACAGTAAAATGATAACAGACTCACAACTATCAACAACTAAACCTAGAAAACCAAAAACAAAAAACAAACTAAGCAAACAACTAGAACAAGAGCAGATTCACAGAAATGGAGATCACATGGAGGGTTATCAGTGGGGAGCGGGCAGAAGAAGAATGGGTGAAAAGGTACAGGGAATAAGTAGCATAAATGATAGGTCCAAAATAGACAGAAGGAGGTTAAGAATAATATGGGAAATGGAGAAGCCAAAGAACTTATATGTATGACCCAAGGACATGAACTAAGTTGGGGGAATAATGGTGGGGGGAATAATGGCAGAAGGGAATAAAGGGGAGAAAAAAATGGGAAAACTATAAGAGCATAATCAATAAATTGTATTGTTTAAAAAAGAGTGGACTAGAATGCGCATGTGTAAACAACGTCAACTTAACTGTACCAGTCAGTGGGGACAGTAGACGCTGTTGACTGAGCATGTGTGCTGTGTGGCCATTGCCTTCAAAGTGACTGAGTGAGCAGAACTGGATACTTTCTAGACTATTATTCAGCCATTAAAAAGGATAAAACCTTGTCACTTGCAACAACATGAATGGAACTCCAGGTCATTACACTGAGTGAAGTGGAGTCGCAAAGACAAATACCATATGACCTCGTTTATATGTGGAATCTAACAATGAAACAAGTTCATAGATACAGGGGACAGTTTAGGGGTGGTCTAAATGGGTGGAGGAAATCAAAAGGTTCAATTTCTGGTTATAAGGTAAACAAATTGGGGATGTAACATACAGAATAATGACTATAGATAATTATACTGTATTGTGTATTTGGAAGTTGCTAAGAGAGTAAGTCTTGAAAGTACTCATCACAAACAAAAATTCTATAACTATGGACAGTGATGGATGTTAACTGGATTTATTGTGGAGACTTATTTCACATTATATACATAATGTATTTTTTAGTATGTTTCACATTAAATACTATGTTTTACACCTGAAACTAATATAATGTTGTATGCCAATTGTGATTCACCAAAAATAAATTTATAAAGGTAACCTTTCTTTTTCATGCTTTTGAAGATGTATTTCACTGATACCTGGCTTCTGTGGTTGTTCAGAAATCACGTGGAAATCTAAGGGTCACTCATTTATTAGGTACTGCATTCATTTAGGTGGTCAGCTCTTTGTAAACGGAATCATTAGTGGGTGCTATGCCACTCTTTTCCCCCAAAATTATCCAGATAAAGTATCTATTTGGAGCCTATAAAGCAGCAGGACTCCAATTTTCATTCTCCAGAGAAAACACCTCTCCCAACATGGCCAATTCATCAGCACCAGATCTAACTAAGCGAAGTTATCATTCTCTTGCCCTAAGATGCTTTCATGGAAATATTATGATGTCGTCCAAGGCTATTCCATTCGCTATATTTCTGGCTGCATTTTTATTTATTACCTCTTTGGCCCACACTCTTTTCCCCCATGATTGGGTTTACCTCCACAGATGAGCTTCTTAGTCTAAGGCTCATGATAACAGTAATCTTGCTAATGTTTCCTCTTAGCCCAAACTCAGACAGATTCCACAGGATTTCACAGGTAAGGGTAACAGGAGGCCACAGTCACAGCACTTACCGTATTTTTCAGACTATAAGATGCACATTCCCCCCCAAATTTGGGAGTAACATGGGGGTACATCTTATAGTCCAAACGTAGCTTACCTGGCTCGCTATGTGTGTGGGGTGGGGAAGCAGCAGTGGAGCGGGGTCACAGGAGGCAGCAGCAGATAAAATACTCTACCACATTTTTTGCTTCAAAATTTTTTTTTCTTATTTTCCTCCTCTAAAACCTAGGTGTGTCTTATAGTCCGAAAAATACGGTAATTTGGCTACTTGAGAGATGGTTATGACCTGACCCAAAGCACCCCAAGCAAAGTTCACTGTCAAATATCATGGCATTGTACACCATTTTGTTTACACAAGGAAATAATTGACTTCATGTCCTGGGAACATCAAGTCATGGAAAATGAACAAAAACACTTGCGAGCAGGTAAAGATATACAGCTGTTTATTTGCATTCTTCCCTACATCCTGCCATCTCCTGACCCTGGAAAAGTTCCCAGTAGAGTCCTCTCCTAATCAACATGTCATTTAAATAACAATCCTTAAAAACCATTTACCTTATGTTCTGACTAACGAGTGTCTGAGGGCCCACTTTGCTTGAAGAGGGATAAGGATGAGGCCTGTCTATGCACATTCCTTGCCCATTCTGCATGTTCACAGCTGTAAAACGCCCAGTTTGACCAGAGCGTTATGTCCAGATGGGGTGAATAATCCACCATTCAGAATTTCTCCTTGTGTTCTTCAAAGTTTATTCTGTTACGGGGTAGGTGAATCCGAGAGCACTGTAGGTCTCAACCGTCATTAACTACCCTTTGTAGCTTCCAGGGTTGCCTGAAAAAGGTATAGTAGAATGCATGCAAATTCTGTGCAGGCTCCTGTCCTTGGAATTTCACTTAGAGCCATTTCTAAGTGATTCCTTTCCTGTTGTCATTGGATTCCATTTCTTATGACTTCAGCCGTTTCACCAGATGCAACAAAAAAATGTGCTATGACTTTACTCGTTAGTGAATGCCTGAGCCCCCAGAAACCTGCTCATTCCCAGCAGCCAGGCAACTGGCTCTGGGGATCCGACTAAGGCATCTGCCCTCACATGCCGGGTCCCCCGAGCCCTCAGCTGTGCATATTTTGTGGGCATGTACCTGACCCACTTTATTCTTTCTCTAAATTCACAGGGAAATTTCCATAAATAAGTGTCTCATTCAAGGGTGCTCTTTATTGTCTGGTTATTTAGGGCTGGCTCATCTGCCTGACAACATAGCAAGGCCATTGGCGAAGAGTAAGCGTGTCTAGGTGAAGAAAAGGACCTCTTGTCTCACCTTCTGCTTTTTTGCAGGGTCAGTAGAAACTTAACTTTTCACCTTTTGAGGAATGTCCCCAATTACAACAGCCCACATAATTCTCTGAAATTTCGAAGACCGAACTCCACTTTGGATGTTAGCTGGACTTAGCCATCAGACTCTCTTCATCGTACAAGTGACTGTGTTCTTCACCCCTTTGCCCTTCTTCCTCTGAGAAGGCAATTCTCATGATATCATCATATATTTCACTAAGTTGTTCATCAAGGTTGCTAAGTTCAAGTACCATCTCTCTACACATGGCAATAGGCTGGCGAATTAAAATATCCGTGTAGCAAAACAATAATTGTATACTGAGTGCTACTACATGAGAAGGCAATTGTCCCAGGACAATTTAGAAATTGGGATTGATTGGAAATAAGTTTGCCAGCCGCTCTGTAATAGCACGCTATATTTCTCTGGGCTATTGCGCTTCCCAGATAGTCTTTATCATAACAAGTACAGCTGAAACAATCAGTGAAAAACATTGAGTTTAATCCTGGAGTGTCTACTGTTAACCTCAGGAACCATCTGCCTGAAGAACGGCCAGATAAGAGAATGGATTACAGGGCTGCAGCTTTATCACTTACTTCCTAACAATCAAAGCACACCTTCATATTCACAGAGCTTGAGAATGTATGCTCATATTCAAACCGTTGATATTATAAAGGAAGCATCGCCTTGATAATATCAGGCTTAGGATTCTAAAAACATTGGCTGCATAAGCAAGATATAGTACTACAAGTTTTTTGGTTGTTGCTGTTATTTTTTGGTTTTACATGCACTGTACATATAATGAGGTAATTATCACTCTAGCCAGGAAGAGGTTGTTAGTTCATCTTCTTAAACAAGAAGTTTGAGTCGATACTCTCACCAAAGTATTATCTCTGGCAGATAGTCCTCGTAATTTTCCTCTGACTTACAACAGCAAATTTATTACTAAAAAGTAAAGCATTTCATTTTGTTATATTTTTAAATCGTACTTCAAATATAGCTTGAAAAATAGAACCCATTTCTTGGCTCTCCTAAAGAATGAAAACTAACTCTAAAAGGAAAATGCTTTGTTTTATAGCAGGGAAAATGAAAAAAGGAACTATGTTTCTCTATCCAAACATACTTATTGCTGAAAGCTGGTGGTGATTTTATGAGACTAATGTGATCTAATATTCTGGGCTCCTTGCAGCTGAATGAATTGACTGAATTCAAAACCTGACACCAGATCCTTCCTACTCCAGGTGCCTGGGAAGCATGTCAGGGCCAGATGCTTGGAGGTAACGTGATTTTGTAGTCATTATCCCGGGAGCTGGGAAAGATGTAAATTCGGTTTGATTCATTTTTGTTTCAATGCTCTTTTACTTTTCACTCTTCTCCACGGTGTCAATGGAGTTCACCTTTCCTGAGGAGCGGGGGAATGGTGTCTCATTGACTTAACATCTTTGGTTTCTGCAGACTTTCCTTTTACAGATCTGCCTCTGTTGTTTTCACTCACAAGGCATTAAATTTAAAGATGCGTGCTCTCTCGCATCATAAACAGAACAGTCACGTGGGGGAACCTCCACATGGCCAGGTCCTTTCCCAGTAAAGAAAGTGTCCTGGGAGACAGCTAGACATTTCCCTGGTATAACCGATTGTACCTTCCAGTGGGAGGTGGGGGTGTCCCAGATACTTGTACTTTGTCCTTCAGAAGCAATCAGTTGGTGTGCCCTTGCATTCAGTGTTTTGGTTCCCTCTTCCTATAATTGGTTCCTAATTGTTCTCTTTTTAAAACAAAAAATAGAATTTGGATCGTAGGATGACTAAAGCTGATTTTCACATGACTTTCGTATTATCTCAATCTTCTACATTTGCCTATAATTTAAAAAGGAATCCTTTGTTGAATTTCAGGGTATTTCAATGAAAAAAATTATAACAAATGTGTATATGTACAAAGTATTTTATTTTATTCTGAAAACATTCAGAGGATTTCTCCAAAGTCGAATACAGACTGTTTTTCCCAAATGTTATTTAAATTTCTGCAGAGCTGTAACTATGTGAGATGTTGCTGGCAATGGGTGTGGCTGCTTGACTCCGACGCCGCGTTTGAAAGTGAACACGGGGTCCCCAGGGTCCAGAAGCAAAGCCCGTATTTGCATTACATGCCAAGTCTGAGGCTGTGGGAATCAGATAATGAATGTGGAGCCTTGACTGAGAGAAGCAGACTGCTTCCCTGATTTGCACTCCTTGGAACAGCCAGCAAGGTGAATTTTGCTAGCTCCTGTAGTGACCAGAATAAAAGGAAGTGAGAGTCAGTCCAATTTGCATATCTTGATAGATACAGAAAAACAGCACCTGGGAACATAAGTTAGACCACCATTACAATCTACCCCTATTATTAGCATTAGAAGAATATACATCTCCACTTATTCCATATACTTTTCACCATAATTATCTTCTTTTTTTCAATTGTTTTCAAATGGCAGGGGCCATTGAGAACTTTATGGCCAGTTTTATTCTAAGCTTTGTCCTGTATGTAAAATATTGTTGCTGGAATACACCTGTAATAATAACACATGTCCATCCCATGACCTTTAAGAATGATCTTCATATCCAGGGTATGGATGTATTTTTGAAGGTATAGCTATTCTGTTAAGTTAAAATCAAAATAAACTTAAAAAAACCTCCATGAGACTGAATTGGGGGCATTTTATGACCATATATTTAACTATTTCAAACACTCACATGAAAAGAATTTTAAAATTACATGATGGAATGAATAAATAATTTATCTGATTACTCTGCCTACCTGATAGGGAAAAGGTACACTGTTTGATTCACTCATAAAATGTTAATTTAAAAAAATTTACATGTAGGTTTGGCTTGGGGAGCGAAATTGATTCGTTATACTCTATGCTGTCTCAGTAAGATGCTTTTCTTTGCTCTGATGTCCAAGAAGTAATATCATTAAAACATTTTTGGTTTTCATTGAGGGACAGAAATAATGATCCTTATAAGTAAAAATCACCCAAAAGCATTAAAATCTCAGACCTGACCACTATATGAACTTGGGAAAACGAGTGGAACGCTGATGAACATTTCCTGATATCTTAGTGTCTACTCCATACTCACCTTTATTTCCCCTGGTTTGTAACATTTGTTGAATGTGAAACTCCAAGGAAGACTTCCAAATGCATGAGCTTCTTTCCTCAAATCTTTTCAGGATAATCAGAAATCATAACAAGGCAAACTCAGGAAAACCTTGCCGTGCTCCTTTCTTCACAAACCGAGATGGGAAACGTTCAGGCGACGTGGGTGAAGACGTCGTTCTCTCGGACGCTGACCAGGATTTGGATCTTTGGATCTTGGTGTGTTTGCTCCTCTGGTTGTACTGCTGACACTCTGAGAGATCTTGTTATCTAAATTAGCCTAGGATTTTCACATGTTTACCTCTAAATGGGGAGAAAAGCTCCAGTCAAACCATGTATATTTCAAAAACCCATCAAAGTATCAGCCAGAATTGATATGAGATGGCTAATTTGACATTGAAGAGCTGCTATAGATTAAAATTTTCAAATAACAGAATCTGTGGGTTAAACTCAATGTATGTTTTAAGTAATGCACATACACATAAACAACATGGAATTATGTATTTTATATATATAACCTTTCCATCTACCAGGAAAAGTAAATAGATAGTGTGATAACTCATAATTAACATCTTATCATTTCCATTCAGTTTCTAAGTTTTCACTAATATGTTTTTCGCAAATTACTATTTAAGCAGTGATATTATTTCTTGTATTTTTAGGACAACTTTATACTTTCATCTTTATATCTCCAAACAATTCATTACCAGTAGAGTGAAGAAATAGTATTATTTTTATTTTTTTAAAGATTTTATTTATTTATTTTTAGACAGAAGGGAAGGAAGAGAGGAAGAGAAACATCCATGTGTGGTTGCCCTTCATGTGGCCCCCACCAGGGACCTGGCCTGCAACCCAGGCATGTGCCCCGACTGGGAATCGAACCGCGACCCTTTAGTTCGCAGCCCGCGCTCAATCCACCAAGCTACGCCAGCCAGGGCAAGAAATAGTATTATTTTTAAAACTAGAAAACAAATTGATCAATCAACACAGACAGTTTGATGTTTTGTTAGAAGGACTAGACTTATCGTAAAGGTTTGTGCCATTTGAACATACCATATTTAAGTACTTCACTCCCTGTTCCTGGCTATTCGCCCTCTTGATTCTCCGTCTCCGTCTCATCCTCTCTTCAACTTCTAAGCAGTAGAGCTCCCCAAGTATCCATTTTCAGCTGTCAGCATTTTGGGGGCAACTGACTTCACTGACTGCTCCATAGACTATATTATTCAAATGCTTTAAAAAAAATAGACAAAAATAGAAAAAGAAAAAACCAAAAACCAGGGAAGAGAAGACTTTATAAATACAGATAAGAAGGTCAAACATAATTGTTACCTTACGGTTTCAAACTTTACTCTGATTTTTTTCTGGCAGCCAAAGTGAAAAGGAAGATGATAATCTGCATAATTCTTTAACAGTCGAGAGAGAGAGAGAGAGCGCCAGTCCCTCTGGGGAGCCTGGGTCCCCTTAGCCCTCTCCTGTCACACATCTGACCCTGTAAAGAAGACAAGGAAGGACACAGAGGACACAGCCTGTAACACTTTTATGGCACGTGTACTCTCGTGATTTTTACACCACTGTTCAGATATAGTGTCTCTCGATGAAAGCTCAGGCAATGACATTAGAACACAGTCGGCTGACAGTCGCCCTGTGATAAACTGAGGCACGAAGTCCAGCTTGAGCTAAGGCTGTGATTTTGAGTATCAAGATTACTGATTTGGCTGTATAACCTTGAAGATGTTTGATACAGGTTACTTCTTTCACTCTGGCTTGTTTTGTTGTTGTTGTTGTTGTTGTTTTTAAATAAAAAGCTTGCTATCCATTATTTTGAGATTAAATTTGTGAAGGCTTATTATATAGATAAATGGTATAACAGGGCCTCTCAAATTATTCTTTTTCCTTTTGCCTACCCAGGTAGAGAGATTTTGCCCTCTGAAATATGAGGTCTTTTTTGTCATTGGTGCAGGATTGTATCTGCCTGGGCTGAGCCATGGGAGAGAGGCATGAGGTGGGTAGAAAAGATGGTGAACAGAAAAAGAAAAAGAGACAAAAAAGTAATCCCAATTCAGACGAGAAAAGTTACTTGATGAATTTCTTAACTCCACATCACCATTCCTTTCTGCTTATGAATTTTGCTAATTTTATTATCTTTTTTCAATATTCTCTTTGAATATAATTACTATATTTTAATTAGTGTATTTCTCTAATACTTCATCTTCTTGAGTTAATCTTTTTATCTCCATAAAACAAATCACAATCCAGAACAGGGATTTCTCTGTACTGTTTGAAAATAACAACCCTGTTGTTCAATAACTTCCCCTCCACAGTAAACAGTAAGGGCAAGTCCGCTGAAAGGCGGGAAATACTTCTTTCGTTTTGTTAGTTTATTTAGTAATTGTTTAGTAACGCTGAGCATTAAAATGAGACTGTCTCCTGGGTCATAAGCCCTGTCTAGTGAACACCCGAGCATGACTGGTTAACATAGAGCTGCTCCGTCACTCCTGGTACAGGGCAGTTTCTTCTTCTTCAAACCATCAATTAATAAACAGGAAATAGTCTCTCTTCAATACACGGAGTCCCGATAAACAAAGGCCCATACACAGGGTCCAGCACAGATAATGCCCCTTTTTATTACAAACTCTTGTACTGCAAAATCATAAGCATGTAATTCTGTAACATAACAATATCACACTCAAGCACATCACATGACATTTTAGGTGGAATGTTCAAATTAAAACTATACATTATCACATCCCATATTATTCCCCTACCAACTAGACTCAAGCAGGGGTTACTTCTGCCGGACCCTGTATAGAAGGGCTACTTTAAAGAACCTCTATCTGTGCAGATCTGCTGTGGAAGCAATAAGAATTGGCCAAGAGCCCGGCTGGTGTAGCTCAGTGGATTGAGCGTGGGCTGGGAACCAGAGGGTCCCGGTTCAATTCCCAGTCAGGGCACATGCCTGGGTTGCCGGCCAGGTCCCCAATGAGGGCCATGTGAGAGGCAACCATACATTGCTCTTTCTCCCTCCCTTCTCCTCTCTCTGAAAATAAATAAATAAAATCTTAAAAAATAAATAAATAAAAATCTTAAAAAGAAAAAAAAGAATTCGCCAAGAAAAGGGGCAACCCCAGAGAATTTCCTGAGAATATAATGCTTTGCACACAACTGAAGTTATCAGCCGCAGAGAAATACTCACAATTAGGAAGTCAGTAATCGCCTGCCTAAGAGGGATGTCAGATGTTAGTTCATTATTTGAACATAAAAAGCATATTGTAACGTGTCCCTTTCAGAGTAAAAAAATTACGATTTTTGTTCTTTTAAACACATGAAGGACATTGATATTGCATAAGGGTTAAATTTCACAGGTCAATGATTCTTTCCTGGTACGCATGTAATTCCCATTTGTTATCCGATTATCTGATTACTCGCATAAGTTCACATGCAGTTTAAGATGCTGGCCAGAAATCCCAGTGGCAATTTTGGCAGAAGAAGAAGAAAAAAGTTGAAAACCAAAGATTTTCCAACATTGTGGTTTCTCTTCATAAAGGCTGATGTGGCTGGCGTGGCACTCCATCAAGCAAATCAGTGCTAATTGTCACCGCTATCGCAAATCAAAGAGGCAGGAGAAGGCGGATGGTTTGGCATAAAGGCAGCAGTTCTGAAAGTGCCGACTAACTAAAACCTCACGGGTCCAACTCAGCCTACCCGTAAAGAGGGGTGTTTCCCAGGAAAGGCAGGAAAGGAAGCAATTCTATGAGCGCTTCTCAAGTAAGGAAATGAGCAAATGCTCCTAAGAACTCTTGGAGCGGAAGTTTATTTTCTTTCTGCGCAAGGTCCCATCACTTCCATAAAAAGAAGCTAGAGGAAAAACTAAACTGACCTGAGGACTACCATGAGCCACTGGCTTATTCAGACAAAGAAAAGATACCTAAGTAGGACAGAAAAGATAATGCAAGAATTCACTCAAAGCAGGAAAAGAATCTCTGATTTTCCAAGTATCAGCTCACATAGATGAGAGTTATGCCTTCAGACTTCCTTTTGCCAATCAATCACAGATTTCATATTTGAAGAATGATACTCAGAGAAGGCAGACATGTGTAAAGTCACACAGGACAGGTGGCTGACCTGGGGTAGGTTCATAATTTCCTCGTTCAGTCTTCTTTCCACTGGATCTAGATACTGGAAAATTCTGGTGAATGCAGCATCTGTGCTTCCAAACACAAATAATTAGTTAATGAAAATGATGTACTTTATGCTCAACTCAATAAATAAATGACTCTCAGATACGTTTAGGTGCAGAGAGGACAGATGAGCTCTCTGGATGTCAGATTTCATAAAGTAGTTAGAAATGCAGGTATGAAAATTCAGAAGGAGACTGGGCTTAGAAAAGAGATTTTAGAGTCTTCTACATAGCCATTTTCTGTATTCAACCAGCTGAATAAAACTTTCATGAAAAAAGGGCACACAAATGATCATTCTCTGTGTGGAGCAGGAGGAGAAGGAGGAATAAATTAAGGAGACAGCATTATCAGAAAAGAATGAGGGGAAAGCAGCGTTATGCACTAAGGAAGGAGAAGGCGCTCAATTCTGTCAAGTCTTCCAAAGAAGTTGTGAAATAGGAGAATGTAAAAGTCAATGTCTTGGCTGAGGACGCTATGAACCTTGAGGGGACTATTTCATAGAACTGAGGTCTCAGGATCCAAGACGGGATAGCTTGGAAGGTGAACTGAAGGCAATTACTGACCGAGGATTGGTGATTCTTAGACTTTTAACTGACAGCCCTGGAAGAGCTGCGTGTGTTGTTGTTCTAAATTGCAAGGGAGAAAGAGACCTAGAAGAGGGTGTATCAGATTTTTTTAAGAAAGTCCTTAAACTTAATAAAACACAAACAAAACCCAAATAATGATTACTTATCTTAATACTCTTTAGAAACCCTCCCCTTTACATAAGTCTAAAAGGCATCATTCACCTAGTGGATGATTTACCTGAAATTTTGCAAAGTGGCTGCCTTAATTATTCCATTAAAATATCAAAAATATGGAAAATGCATCCAAATAGTAAATAAAGCACAGTAATGTGTATATATAAACATGCATGTATGAACCCTTTTATCATTTCACAACATGCTATGAAAATGTAGTTATGATTGGCACTGGGCACCAAGTGTCACTCTCGGGGCTGCTTAGCCCCCGAGAAAAGCTAAAGCAGAGCTACAGCAGGGACACAGGCCCTTATTTTACTGTATAAGTCCATTCAGGTTTGTTCTCCAAGACCAAATCTGCAAATGAATGGAAGAAAATATGACTACATGTTCATTTTTCTTATGTTTATTTTACATTTTGACTTCTTTATAAGAGTAAATAAGAAAACGAAGATAAGTTGGCTTCAAATTTTTGCTCTACTTGAGGGTAACACTGTTACTAATAACCATATAACTTAAGATAATCCCTATCTGTTCAAGGGCAGTAGTTATCACACTTGGTTGTATATTGGAATTCCTCAGGGAGTTTTAAAAACACTTGGTCCATTCTGTAGGGGTAGTGACTGAACTGGTATGCGACAGAGCCTCAGCAATGTTGTAAAAAGCCCCCTGGAATGATTTTAATGTGTAGCCAAGTTTGAGAACCACTGCCCCAGGCCAAATGATCTCCTGGTTGTCAGCTTCCTTTGTGAAAATGATTGCTCAGAACAGGTGGCAAACAGCATTCCAGTAAGAAGCTTGAATTGAAGTGCGTGAGTAGAGAGCAGGCTCGGGTTTATACCGAGTGATTCCACTCAAGACCAGAACGAGAGCCTAAACCAAAATTATATTATCCAGATGCTGTTTGGTGGCGGTGCTTTTGTTGCCGTCGTTTTTGCTGCTTTCACGATTAGAACTGCATTCTACTGTTACTACAACCTGCGGGAACATCAAAGCCAGGTGATACGGCCCCTGTACGCTCAAGGCCTCACAAATGCACAAGGCTGTAACTGAATCACCAGGCAACAGAACTCAAACTCTTCCAATCAGATCCAAACACTGGGGTTGGCATTTTCCATTGGAGTGAGTACTGCCATCAAAAATGCATTAAGATCAAGTGTAAAGGGGTATGTCGATTTATTTTCTTTTCTTTTCTTTTTTTTTTATTTTATTTTATTCAATGTCGATTTATTTTCATCTGAAAGTAGCCGTCTGCATAGGTCACTGTACTTGGAGACGCACCCAGTTTGGAGACCACCCTGCCTGTGGAAGGTGGGCTGGCAAGCAGGCAAGGAAAGAGAAGGAAGACATTCTCTGCGGAGGGGCTGCCATGACTACACGGTAAACTGAAGGAAGGGCAGTTTCCATTCTAGGGGATTCAGTCTAATGAAGCCTTTGCTTCCTCCAGTGTTGCAGAATCAGCAAACCATCTCTTTAAAGTGTTAAATACTTCTAAACCCTTGCTCTCCATCGTTCCTTTTCCTAGACACTGTGCTGATTGTCATCATGTTTACTCAGACAATGTTATTAAAGTAACCTAACCTCATTCTTCCATCCGGTCATCACTTCCACACCCCGGCCACCGTTAGTATGCATTCCAGGCTCTTAGGCACAGTGACTAAGAGTGCATGCTCGGAACTCGGATTGCCTAGGTTTAAATTCTTATCCTATCACTTGCCAGGTGGATTAATTAAATTCTCTAACCTTCAGTTGTCTCATCCATAAATACAAACAATAATGATACCAATCTCATATATCACTTGTGAGGACTATATAAGGCATTCATTGCAAATAAGAATGTTTGGCCCTGGTAGTAAAACTAATCATTACAATTAGTATTTTGCCAAATCATCATCAGCAACATATTTCATTCTACACCTGCCACACGTTCCTTAATTAGAAGAGGGTGAGTAGCGCATTTTACAAGGGGCACTGGGTGAGGGGCAGATGCACCTGTGAGAGGCACGACCTCATCCCTAGAAGTGCAAGTTCAACCAAAAGAACCCCTTCCTTACAGGTCCAGACAATTCTAAGATTAAATCAAATCTCTTTGTGGCTCACGATATCTTTCAATTTTTTTTAATCCTCACCCAAGGACACGCTTATTGATTTTAGAGAGAGGAGGAGGAAGAGGGAGAGAGTGAGAGAGGGAAACATCAATGCCAGAGAGAAACATGGATCAGTTGTCTCTCCTATGCTCTCCGATCAGGACCAAACCCACAGCCTAGGTATGTGCCTTGACCGGGGATCAAATCTGCGATCATTGGGTTGATAGGAAGACACTCCAACGAACTGAGCGACATCAGCCAGGGCACTATATCTTTCTATTAAATTATACAATTCTCCTTTTGTTTCACTGTCAAATAACTGATAGTGCTATGCCTCTAGTAACTATTGGAAAGATTTCAAAGCATGTAAAGTAAAGAATAAAAACTGTTCAATAGAGATTTCTCAAATAGTCACCAAGTGAAATGTACCTAAAAATGATATGATAATGACAAAACATTAGCATAAATAATTGCAGGTAAATAACCAGCCTGACATGCATATTAAGAAATTAATAATATTAGATGTATGACCCATAAAATAACTTTAATGTTGCAATACAGTAACCAACTGCAAGTTATCGTAGAAGAGAAATATACCTGACAAATGGAGAAAATCTATCAGCTTCCCAGAAAGGGGGAAGGCTCCACCTGGTTTTGATCAGAGGTAGCATTAATGAAATATTAATAGCCTGAAAGATTAATGACATCTGAAAGTGAAGAATTCCCTTTTATCCCTTTTGCCTCTCTAGCCTTTAATGTAGGTGTTAATGAGTATTGAAGCAGACAAAAGGCAAGGAAAGTGGTAAGAAAAGGGGCAAACTGAATCTTCTTCCTTGAATAATCTGACTTGATCTTCGTACTTGGTCTTCATGCCCTTCCCCATTTTCCATGGCTATTTCTGCACAGAACGTAAATATTCATAGAATAAGAAAAATGTCACTTACACATTTTACAAGATGATCTCTAGGAAAAGTCCAGATTTTTGCACATTACATATTGTGAGAGAAGAAAAAAATGTTTTCCTCAGTAAAATAAGCACCACTTTGCTTCACTCCATAACTATGACCCCTCATCTTCAATTTTCAGAAGAAACAGGTTCTCATCAGGAGCTAAAGAGGGGTTTTATTTTCTCTAATCACAGTTTCCACCAACGATCTCAAATTCAATATCAGATTAGCGTCTGCAAGTTTGCTATATATGCTAGGAAGGAACTGCCCCCCGACACACCCCACTGTGTGTGCAGACCCTCTGATAGTGACGCACAAACATGGACAACCACAGGCCACTCACAATGGCTGTGACATGGACCAACAGCAAATCCCTTTGATGAGTTCGTGAAACAGAAAACTAAGGTCTATGTAAGACCAAATACTTATTGTTCAGTAGTGTGGTTTTATTGAATTACATGTCATGGCGCTCTGGGGTTGGTATTTTGGTAGCTGTGTGTGGCCAAAGTCAAGATCTCAGTACTGTCTCCTGTCCTCTTGACACCGCCCCACACCCCCCACCTCCCAGTCCGTCCTGCCAGGCAGGTCACAGGGGCTCCCTCTGTGTTGCCTGGAGCTTCCTACCTGTGACCTTCTGAAATGCAGAAGAGCTCTCAGAGACCTTTTCAGCTGCTCTGGTTGCTTTGTTGACCTCTTCTTGCACCCAGGACAGATGTTACGGTGTCATTAAGTTGCCTCTGACATCCTATGCTATCATCTTCACAAAGGTGCAAGACTGCATGTATCCTTCGGTCTCCCTGCTGCCTGAGAGCAAACCTGAGCATCTCCTATACCTCTACGAAAACTTCATTGCTTTCTACGGTAATCAGAATCACCGCGTAGAGGCAATAGCCCCGGTCTTCCGAATGGCCCATTTCATGCCATGAACACAGCATCCACATCGCAGTAGCTGCATCCTTCCCTCAGGGTTTGCTGACCACTGTGACCGCACTGGCTGTCTAACTAGTGTCCAGCTTGAGCAATTTACACGCAAGGCCTCATAGTCCCTGATGACAAAGTCACGTCATTTTCCCACTACAACCTACCCCTAGAGCACTTTGTAAGTCTTGTTACGTCCTTCCATGGGTTCGGGCAGAAAGAAATGCATTTCCCAGTTAAGTGTCACTGGAAATACTGAGATTGGAAATAATAGGAGTCAAAAAACAAAGCCCAGTGGTCTGGTCCATCGGGGTCTGAGTTTCAGCTCTTGTAACCTGTGACTTTGGACAAGTACATACTTCACTGGTCCTCATCTGTGAACTGGAGACCACGGGTGCCTACTCCGCCGAGCTGCTGTCAAGTGTTTTAGTGCCCAACCTTGTAAGGGATGTTGAAAAAATATTAGCATTGGATTGTAGCATCTTTTATCAACACTGCCTATCCCTTTCATATGGACTTTGTATCTTTCACTTTCCTACCAAAAAGTGAAGGAAGGATGCCCGGCTGGTGTAGCTCAGTGGATTGAGCGTGGGCTGGGAACCAGACGGTCCCGGTTCGATTCCCAGTCGGGGCACATTCCTGGGTTGCGGGCCAGGTCCCCGGTGAGGGCCATGTGAGGAGCAACCATACATTGATGTTTCTCCCTCTCTTTCTCCCTCCCTTCTCCTCTCTCTGAAAATAAATAAATAAAATCTTAAAAAAAAGTGAAGGAAGGAGCATTTTTTAAAAAGATTTTGTTTATTTATTTTTAGAAAGGGGAAGGGAAGGAGAAGGAGGAGGAGAGAAACATCAATGTGTGGTTGCTTCTGTGTGACCTCACTGGGGACCTAGTCCACAACCCAGGCATGTGCCCTGACTGGGAATCGAACCGGAGATCCTTTGGTTGACAGGCCTGCACTCAATCCACTGAACCACACCAGCCAGGGTGCAAGGAGCATTTTTGATTGTTTACGTTTCATTTGATCAAAAACATCTTTGACTATCATGCTTAGCTATTGAATGCTGTTAAGGAATTCAATGCACTTTTTTTAAAATTAACTCTATTTTGTTCATATCAGGGTCTCACTAGCAGAGAGTATTGCCAGTATCATCACTACTACCGTCAGTCCCAAACAGCACCCTTTAAAGCAGCGCCATATTACCTGGATGGAGGTGTAAGCAGAAATCTTTTTCAATCATTATGTTTAAATAAAGACATCGGAAGATATACTGCAGATACTCAAATGGAATTTCACTGCCCTCAGTAGCGTTAGAAATATACCTTTCAATTATGTAACATAAAAATTGAAATATTTATAAGCAAGCATAAACTAAAGACCAAGAATAATTTCAAAACCCGTGTTTATGGGCACAGCCTTTCATCCCCTCCTCCCAGCAAAAGGAAACGCAATGAACAAAACAACATGCCTCAGATAGGTAGTGCGTCTCAAGTTTCACAGGCTTGGTTTCTCCACGTCTCAGTGCAGGATAACTTAAATGACAACCCAGGGTTATAGGATGGGGAGGGAGTGTGCTTGTACCTCATCAAGGGGTGTGGCTCTCTGGGGACTGACACGTCCTGAAAGAAAACATTGTTAGATACTTAAACGTTTGTTTCTATCAGTGGTAGTTTTCCAAATATCCCTGTCTCCCCATCTTCCTGGCCCCCTTGTGGTGGGATAAGCCATGCGGTGCCCTCTGTCCAATGAGTTGGTAGCTACGTGAAAGTACCTTTCAAAGCCAATACATTTAATTTCCAGTGCAAGAACCTGTAGGGGTTTCCCTCAGAAACTGTGACTGTTACAATCACTGCCCTTGAACTGGGTCCCTCTGAGTGTCTGCGTGGGGCAGGTGCACCCACTGCTGAGCTGCAGGGGCACACGTGAGCTGGGGAGGGGAGGGAAAGATGTTCTATATTTGGAGAAAGGGGCAGTACGTGTATTCGTGTGTGTGTGTGTATACATACTTTATATATATTATGTACATATAATATTATCTGCTTTAAAAAGAAAGCTCTGGCTCTAGAACACACGCCTGAGACACTTGTTGGAGATGCTGCAGAGGCACAAAGAATTCTGGGGGCTGGTACAAATGCCGAGACAGGGATGCCGCAAAGGAGAACGGATGCCAGGTCAGGAGAAAGGAAACACGCTAAGACTGCACCGAAGGAGAGGGAATGGCCAGCACATATTTGATTTAACAGTTTGTGAGGTTTAAAAAAGTATAAAGTAAGCAGCAGACTGCTGAACAAAACATGTTATGTCTTCTCACCTTGACTGGCACCCATTCATATGCACAAAATCTATAAAGCTCTGGACCTCATTTGACTAAAATTTGGGAAACTACCAACGCTGAAAGCCTCTATTTTGCACAGGTCTTGGTTCTGTTGACGGACTGGCTATGTTCAGATGAGTAAACAAGACAAAGATAATTCATTAATATTTATGTTTTTATGCTATAAAATTTAGTTCTATTGAATTCAATTCTGTAAAAACACTCATTTTCTTGTTATAATCTAATTTTTCATGTAATTTGGGTTACACAGAGAATAATGATCTAAGAAAGGGTTCAGTCAGCTCTGAGCCACAGTGTTTCCATGCAGCCTTCCTGCTAAGAATTTTTTTAATATTTTAAATGGTTGAAACCCATTAAAAGTAATATCTCATGATACTTGAAAACCATATGAGATTCCAATGTCAAGGTCTGTAAGTTCATCCCACTCGTTCACGTTTTCTCTCTGGCTGCTCTCCTGCTGACACAGCAGAGCTGGTTGGTGGCGTCTGAAAACAGCGTGGCCAGTGACTCGAACTTAAGTACTACCAGCTGCACTATAGGAAAGTATGCTAACCCCTCGGTCTAAAAGATCAGAAAATAAAATACGACCCTATGCAAATGTAAACACGTTTCTTTTTTAGGAAACTGTAAACAAAGGAAATTATTAAAATTGAAAAATTTTATTTCTTTGTATTTTCTTAAATTACTTATTACAATTAAGTGGCAAGGCACAAATTATATTCACGTGTATGAAACGTAACAAAAATTTAATCTGGCTGAAATGTTTTCATCTTAAAAATATAATTAAATTATATTAAATATTTCCATTAAAACAAAACTATCTTCACTAACTGCAGCTTTAGTATTCAATAGCTATACTATTTACCACCTCAAGGGAAAGTGCCATGTGCTTCCAACACATTATGTCTAAACCTACATAAGAGCAATGTGTGATGTTTTGTCCCATTTCCAACCATCCTCCATGGCCATGTTCAATTGTTCAATTAATGTGAGTTTTGTCCTAATTATAGGTGCCTCCGAAACAAATTAGAGCACAAACAAAAGCAAATAAATGGACTTGAAAACAGTTCCCAATTAGAGGAAAGCCCATTGCATCCCTGCTATTAGAGAGAAATGATTTGAGAAGTTAAATAATTCTTCTTTCCTCTTACCTAAGTACATCCACCATGCAAATGCTCCCCCGGCTCTGAGTCAGTGTCTCCCAAGTTGAAAGCCGTGCACACCACAAAAACTGCCTCGCCTTCTGAGTTCTACACGACTGAACAGGCAGCTATTATCATTTCTCAGCTTAGCTCATTTTAACAACAAACAACATGTTTTCTATGAAGTTTTGCATGAATTCAAGAAGAATAGTAGTTACAACTTATAATACAGAAAAGCATCCACTTCTGTTTTTTAAAAGGTTTTAGAATGGGTACCTAGTTTCTCAGACTAGGCATTCCACATGGGCTTGGTTAAATTTAAATTGTTGCTTTTTTTCATATATATGTATGTATACATATATACTCAATTGGATTTTGTCTCTTAGAATACGGTAGAAATTCAATCTATTCAATTAATTGTGTTGCTGTCTTTCAGCCACAGAATACAGCTCATTTGCAGTGCTTTTTAAGTTTTTCATGACATGCCATTGTTCTATTTATTTTAACTTGCATTGAGCGTATTGTAACTCATTCTTATTCCTTAAAACCTGCATTTGACACCTGAGCTTCTCTGAACTTCTAATAGAAAAAACTAACAGCATTGGGAGGTCATTCAATTTACCTTTGTTCTCCCATTTAATTTTCAGTAGATGTTACGGTATTTTGCATCTTGTCTGTTGAGACAGAAGCCATCTCCCTAAATAATTGCTCTGAACTTGAAGAAGACAGAGAAGCAAGGGTGACCCTATGGATGGTAAATTTGCCATTAGCCATATGGAAATTGGGTGTGGAATGAGCTCCCATTTCTCTACAGCTTCACAGCTTTCGACAGCTACTCTTGCTCTTTCCACAAAGACATATTGTTGGCTCTTTAAAAGAAGTATTTTAACTCATTTCAGTGGGTAATTGCTGAAAAGAAACTCTTGTTTATGGGAGGCTTGAAGAAAAAAACATGACTTTTTCAAGTGAATCACATACCTCCAATTCCCAAAATTTAGTTCTAAAAACAATTTTAAAAAATTCACAGCTGGAATCACTACTTGCAAGTTCCTGTGGATAAGTTTGTTAAAGCCCAATCCATCTCTCTAAAATGTCTGGACACTGTATACGTTTTTGTAACACTCTGCATTTTGCTTGTTTCTGCATTCCAGAGTCTCAGCTCCATTTTTCAATTAATAGCAACAAATAAATCCTAGAGAATGTTAATATGGGGGTAATTTTTACTATTTTACCTACCAAAGAGTAATACAATTCTGGACAAGAGCTAGGCATAGTAAGTATGTACTGTGTCTTCCAATCAAAGCAACAATTAAATCCAGACAGCAAATTATAGCAATTAAAAATATGCATTTCTAAGAATCTTGTTTGAAATTAAAAATGCATGAAATATAATATAATTAAAAATATTAGCCCAGGTACAAGTAGTTCATGTAGTGGAGATTCCTCTCAAGAACATCTAGGCCTTGAGAAAATATCTCCGGATAGAGGAAAACAATTAAATAAAGATAGAGATAGGAAAAAATAAGAGATAGGGAAGGAAGGAAGGAGGGAAGGAAGGAAGGAGGGAAGGAAGGAAGGAAGGAGAGAAGGAAGGAAGGAAGGAAGGAAGGAAGGAAGGAAGGAAGGAAGGAAGGAAGGAAGAAAGGATGGACTTCAACTAAGAAGAATCCAGAATCTGTGAATAGGCACCAAAGGAAGCTATTGGTGAAGTCACATTTAGCAGTAATTCATTTTTTAAAAAAAGTATTATCAATGCCAATCATGGGCACTGCCCTGCGTTCTTCACTCAGTACTCTCAACTCTCAAGAACCTGAAAGTCTAATTGAGAAGATACAATACAGACCTAACATAAAGCAAAATTCTGCCTCTCAGAGTTCCGCGAACTACCTGCATCAGTATCTGTGAACTACCTTCATCAGTATCAAGAGTGGCTTATTTAAAATGCAGATCGGATGCCCAGTGCCCACATCAGATCTACTGAACTCTACTCTGAACCCCTCCCCATGTCCCACTGCAAATGGGCACCTTTTACTTAAGCTAGTTGCTACAGATGCTGCACATTAAAATCTGAAAAGTCATCAGAAAGAACACATGAAGAACTCGGAAGTAGATTTCTGTAGTACAGGAATCTGAAGTAGAAATCTGTAGTACAGGAAAAATGCCTCAAAGATCAAAGAAGACAAATGGCTCCAAAAAGAAGAATCTCCAAAGTCCTGAAACCTGCAGGAGGAACATCTTGGAGTCCTCCACCAGCACCACAATGATTACTTGCAATAACGACAGCATTTCAAGCTTACAAGTTCTAATGCAAGATATTATAATTAGCCGTGACCAGTGTGGCTCAGTTGGTTGTGTGTCATCCCACAAAGCGAGAGGTCACCGGTTCAATTCCTGGTCAGGGCACATGCCTGGGTTGCAGGTTCGCTCCCCAGTGGGGTGTATGAGAGGCAACCAATTGATGTTTCTCTTTCACATCAATATCTCTCTCTCTCTCTTTCTCCCTCTCTTCCCCTTTCTCCTAAAGTAAAGATATAAAGTCTTTTTAAAAAGATACTATAACTAGATCTACCTGAATTCAAGATAATAAAAGATCATTCCATGCACTCAACATTCAGAGTTTCCCCAAAGAAAATAAAATATTACTAATTCTCATTAATGAAACTCTAGGTCCCTACAGTCTGTGAATTGTGCACATTCCAGAGACTTACCTGCAAAGACCTGAGGATATGTTTTCCAACGATCTACCTACCAAATCTCCAAGTCTGGTATTATTATTAAAGATAATACTGGTACCATCAGTTTTACTAATCCTTTTTCAAAAAGGTATCCCTAGTCCCAGAATACTATTTATCATTTTTTCCATGAGGTCCTTGGGTTTCAAACAAGGATCAAACTGTAAAATTTTATAAATTAATTTCAGAATATATTAGTGGCATAGAGAATTATTTTAGAGGAGTCTTAATAATACTTAATATTTACAAATATGTCTGGAACTTGAACTAGGAATAAAACCTAAACAGAGAAAAGTGTACTGAATCAACTGGGAATTGAGACTACAAATATGCTCTTAAATATATGTTTTGTTTTACAGTCATGCCAGTAACACAGAATCAAACAGGATCAGCTTGGTCCTGTAGATGGACATGTTCAGTTTTTCAAGGAAATAAATACCAATCACCACACAATAGTTTATACATAGATTAAATATTCTACTGTCCTACAAATAAAAAACAAAAAGCATAATAAACTACAACAAAAAACAACACTAACACAAAGTAAAAGGTTAACCTAACTGACATCTCAAATGATATTACGAATCAAAGAATGCTTATGCCTCCAGTGGGACAATTCTAGAAGAGACGGCTCACCTGTGGGCATTAACAGACAAATAAACCCTACCGTCTCTACCTATCCCAGTGCTATGCCATCGGGATAGCAAGGGCAAGCTTCATTGTGCACGTATTTGAAAATAATTTATTTGCTTTCTTGATGACTATCTTTCTAGCCCTCCAAGTGACAAAAAGTGTCCCAGGCCTTCAACCTTTTGATTGCAGAAGTCATTTTTATCTGCATACCCTGGAAGAACACCGACTGCTCGCTGCGGTCACACTGTCAGTGAGATGGTGGGGCGCCAGGAGCAGCAGGCAGAGAGCTCCTTGAATGCAAACAAGCTCAGGGGGAAAAATCTGGTAAACTGAGATCACTCAAGCAAAAAAACACCATTTCATCAAAGACCATTTTAAGAGCATATAGACACAAAAGCCCAGGATCTTAGAACTTTCTCCTCCTTCGTGATGGAAAGGGGTCCTTATGTGGCACTCCCCCCAAGTTTAGCTAGTAGTGTTCCTCTTAAAATACTGTTTGCTAGACAGGTGCAGAAGAGAAGAAATCTTCTGTTTTGCTTTGGTGTTTTATGGCTCTCATCTCTTCCTATCAAGAAATACGATAAAAGAATAAACTGATTCCCTAAAGGGAAAATGAGATAATTTCTACGGACTTTTCCTGTAATATTTTTTCTACCTTAAAATAATCTCTGAACTAATGATTCAAAATATTCATGGACTTCTCTGACCTCTTAATTTTCAAAGCTCTCCTCAAGATCCAGTGTACTCAAATCTTACTAATCACACGCTTAACGCTAAAAGAATTGATTTAAATCTCAATAGCTCCCAACCAGCTGTACGCATATTCACTCTTCATTATTCATTATCAATGCTTGATATAATTTTCCTAGATTAATAAGATGGCAAAAATGATAGAATTGTCTTCATTTAAGCAAACAAAAAGCAATTAATATGTTCTATATCTTATAGATTGCTTTTCACCAAAGCCTTGAATAAAATAATCTACATATCCTATAATGGGGAACTATTTAAATAAATTATGATACATCCATAAAATTCAATATTTCACATCCTTTTTGTACCAGTAATTTATATGGCATAACCAAATGCTTTACAAAGTAATGTAAATGTGAACTAAATTGCATTAATGCATATTTTTATGCTACATATGGAGAAAAATAAAAATGGTAAGAGAAAAAACTACTAATGGGTATGGAGTTTTGTTTAGCATGATGAAAATATTCTCCACTTAGACTGCAGTTATGGTTGTTCAACACTGCAATGTACTTGAACCTTCGTATGTACTTGTATTGAACCAATGTACTTGTATTTCATCGTATGCTTTAGATACTATGCAGATATCATATAGTGTGTGACTAGTATCTCAGTAAACGTGTTAAAAATGCCATATAAGATTATTTCAAATAATTTTACCAAATTATAATTTACATAAAATATCAGGTACACAGTTTGATAAATTATAACAAATGTTTATACAAAACAAAATCAGCATCTGCTTCTAGAAAACCCAACCTACATCATGGCCCAAGCACACTTCCTGTTTTGTTTCGTTTTCTTGTGATTGTTTCATTATTTTCTCATTTACAGCTGCATGAGAGACAAATCACAAAGCTCGGTGTTGTGCTTCTTCCTAACTGGTTCTGACATTTGAATGCCGTAAATCACCAAGAGCACTGGGTAACCACGGTATACCAACCACTAACTGAAATATGTCCTTGAGCCATCGATGATAAGATGCCTTTAACCAGCTGTCAACTCCACTTTATTAAGAGTTCATAACACCGTGACAGCCCCTTTGTGACACTCGGAAGTCCTGGGTTTTTTCCCAAGAATTTTGAGAACTCTTTCACTGGCATGGGTTCACTACCTGGCAAGTAAGTAAATGTAGGCCTTAACGTTAACAAAACAAACCCAAAAAGCTTTGCTGTCCTTTATTTTTTGACAAAGCTCACACTGGATCCTGCCCAGTGGCTATGCTCAGAAGCCATTTCTCTCTGGGTGGCTAGAGCTCAGCTGGGCAGGCTGACGGTGACTTCCCAAGCATGCTTCTCCTCCCTAACTTCCGTCTCTGGATTTAGCTTTACTTTTTTCTCCTCCTCAATCCCTTGCTCAGTTCCCTGGCCCAGTCCTGGCTCTGATTTCTGTTGTGCATGTCCTGTGACCGTCCATAATTTGCCATTTATGACATACACATGAACTGGCAGTAAGCATTTCTATGAATAAAAATTATTTATTATTTCTCATTTTGCCATTTTCAGTCACTCTGATATGCAGAAAAACAGATTTGAAAGAATTCAGTCAATAGATTATATGTAATATGTGCAGCATTGCTGTGTATTTATTAAGTAAATGTTCCTACACCTTGAGCATTTTTTAATCTTACTAAACTCACTTTAATTGGTTTTCTAGTTCCAAGCACATCATGTGCTTCCTAATTAAAGTCCAGCCTCTCAGTTTCAGGCAAAGTCAGGCCACCAAACCACAGAGAGCAGGGTAGTGAAGGTCAGAAAGTTTCCAGAGCCCAAGAGGCAAAAAGAAGGAATACAAGATGATCATCAGAGCTCCAGTCACTACGAACAGAATATACAGGTCCACCCCACGCCCCAAGTGCTCCCAACACAAGCACACACACAAATACTCATGTACTTCTCTGTATTCCTTTAACATCAAAGAAGCAAGTTTACTGATTTAACTGGAGAGAAAATAGGACATTGAAAGGTGTTAAGGAGAATAATAAACAGGAGAAAAAAATGTATCTCGCAACAACACCTTTTGTTCCTTCTGCAGGGGTGTCAGGGATAAAGAGAGAGAGAGAGAGAGA
>PVJI01018198.1:0-33926 GCA_004026765.1 Micronycteris hirsuta | reverse complement strand
ATAACCAGAAACCATCAAAAACAGGTTATCGTGCCATTATACAATGATCTGAAAAGTTTCTGTGACAAAAATTACTCATGATATCATATGAAATGAAATCACATAACATAAAACTGTATATACAGTTTGATCCCAATTATGTTAAAACACACAAAGAAGGGGGAAAAGGCAAGAAAGTAATATGCTAAACAACTTTTATGCACTTTCCATTTCCCTCTTTCAATTTTTACATATTTTCCAAGTTTTCCACAATAATTTAGATAGTATTCTTATAAAAATACATGTTATAATGAATTTTAGCAAAAGAAACAAGACACAAAACTATATACACTTAATATAAATAAAAACCACAGTGAGATACCACTTCACACCCACTAGAGCGGCTATAATAAAGATAAACAGTAAAAAGGGTTGGCATAGATGTGGAGACACTAGGAAACCATTACCCACTGCTCATGGGAATGTAAAATGATGCAGGTACTATTAAAAAATGGTTGGGCAGTTGCTCTGAAAGTTAAACATGGAGTTACCATATGACCCAGAAATTCTACTCCGAGGCACGTATACTCAAGAGAAATGAAAACACATGGCCACACAAAAAGTCTGTCCATGAAGGTTTACAGCAGCATTATTCGTGTTAAAAGTGAAACAAGCCCAATGTTCGCCAACACATGGATGGATAAACAAACTGTGGTACAGTCATATAATGGAATATTTTTCAGCCTTGAAAACATCATGCTAAGTAGAAGCCGCCCAATGTAAAAGGCCACATGTTGCATGATTCTATTTATATGAAATATCAAAACAGGCCAATCTGCAGAGACAGAAAGTAGATTAAAGGACACCTAGGACTGGGAGGTTTAGGGGGAATAAGGAGTGACGGCAATGGGTATGGGTTTCTTTGGGGATAATAAAAATGCTCTAAAACTGATGGCTGCTAACTCTAAATATACCACAAAACCATTGAACTGTACACTTTAAATGGGAGCATTATATGGTAAGTTATACCTCAATAAAGCTGCTTTTAAAAAGAATGTACACTCTATTATTTTACTCATAGTAAAATTCACAAACAGGCAAAATGAATCAACGGTGTTAGAAGCCAGAAGAGTGGTTACCTTTTGGGGGAAGAGGCAGGTAGAATTTGGGAGAGAGTGAAAGAGGAAGCTTCTGGAGGCTAGCAATGTCCCATTTCCTCACCAGGTGATGCACTGTCACTTTAGGATAATTCATCAAGCTCACACTAAGTATGCATTTTTCTGTATGTATCCATACTTCCTTTAAAAGTTTTCAAATATTAGTTGACTTCAAAAAGGAAAAATAAAGGAAATTCATGCATCCACCTTGGGAATTGTAGCTCTAATGTTTTCACATCTAAGGGAGCACCGGTCTCTCGTGGAACATAGGCCGGCAAGCAGGACCCATGTGTGTGACAGCGGAATTTCCTACGGGTAAATCAGGATGGCATATTTCTTAAATTTAAAACTTGCTCTTGCTAAAACCCCTCTCTCCCTGAATCAAAAGAACTTATGCTAATGTATGCCTAGCTTCCTGAGACCAGAGTTCAGCCCAAGCCTATTGTCTTTCATTTGCATATCTATCCTCTTGATTCGATATCTTGGGCGTCTACCACCTAATGTAAATCTACAAGCTATGCATAGTTAATGAAGACCATTCAGATATAAAGTGCCCGAGAAACAGCAATAAAAGGCTGGTCGACACTGGGCTCAGGGCCTCTCCAAGATGATAATGGAGGGGACACGTGGTCCTGGAGTTTCTAGTCCAGTGTATTACGTGTAAAATTATTTACACGCTGCAATGGCATACGAATCCTGCTGGCCAGAATTCGCGACAGAAAAACACTAAAGTTTCTTAACACTTTTCGTACCGCTCACGAGTTTTCTCGTGTTTCGCGCGCCATCTGTTAAGGACCGCATCACGAGATGATTTAATTAACGTGCAGTTTGCCCAATATTGTGTGGTCCCTGGCGTATGTCTTAGAGATTTCTACATGTTACGAAATGCGTTAACTTAGCCAGAGTCTCAGGCCCTAACTCAGTTTACTTAGTCTTACTTACAGCTGATTCTATTTACCTGGTTACTTAACTAAAAAACAATTAGAAACTGCAAAACATAGGAACGAGGAAGTAGAAGGTATAGGCTCCCAGGATGAAACATGAGAAAAATGAAGGAAGGACCATGAAGGAAAATGGTGGGGAATGAGAGGGAACATTATAAAGAGCAGAAACAAGAATTCAACAATATAGCAATCCAGAACGATTCATCAAATCCTATATAGCCCCACTTGCCCCCAAAGAACCCACCAACTTACAGACCAAGAGCATACTGGATGATGCTCAAGATACTCTAAATCACCAAGAAAATAGTAGTAGTGTGTCCAGGATCCTCTCCTGGGAAAGTGAGTATGTAAAATATGCTATCAAGCCATCAATCCAAAAGAAGTTCAAATTTTAAAGACTTCATGTTCAAATAAATAATTACCTGGGAAGTAACTTATAGTTCCCCAAAGACAAGATGAATGGGTTATTGTAACTCGAAAAGATCACACAATGACTGCACAATGGCACAGAATACATCATATTGAGAAGTCCCCAGGCAGTCATCTAGTATAGTTAACACTGGAGATTTAAATACCACCCCTTCAAAAATAATCTACAATCAAGGAGTCAAAACCAAGAGCACGCATGCATCAAAGGTGAGCTACAAAACAGAGTTGCAAGGCCAGACCCAGAGAAAATTTTAAGGTGGAACACATTTCTCTTCCCCATGTAACCACAGTGGCCTGTTCCTACCAGGGTCCCTCCCTCTCCTGTGTTCCAGGCTTTCTCTTACAGCCTCGGTGGGCGGGCTGGCTCATTGGATTTTCCTGCTAAAATGTTCCCATCACTCAGGTGTAAAGGAACCAATGGTTGTTGAACACCACAATCTGTGAGACTGATGTTATACACAATGAAAAGGGGGAAAAGGAAACCAAGACTCAGTAACAAACTCAAGATCTTAGCTGCACCAGGATTTTGACTAAATTCCAAATTCATGGGTTCAAAAATTTTCAAACGGAAAGGGTAGACCTGGATGCTGGCTGCCCTCACCCTCCTCAGATGCTAACAGCCTAAGGCTTGAGAGAGTATCAGTAGTATTATTAGGAAGGGATGGGGAGCAGTTACAACAGCCTAACACTGCATGACATCACAGTACAGCCTCTAGGGGAAGGAACAATAGGTCCCCAACCTAACTAACCCTTCTTCCCATTGTGTATTGCATTAAAAGCTGCCAGTGTTCTCTTTCTCCTGCCGGCAGGGAAACAAGGCTACTCCCCTCTTCCTTCCCTTCCTGTCACTATTAAAGTCCTGACATCATCGACTAGTAGCTACTTCCCATGCTCTGCTATTGTCTTTTCACGATAACGTCCATGGAATCAAGGCTCTAAAATAAGGGAGAGTCACCAAGCTGTCACTCACTGGGAAAAGGGCTGTGATATTAGGATAAGATTAAAAACACTACATTAATATACCTTTGCAATTAGCCCTGGCTGGTGTGGCTCAGTGGATTGAGTGGGGGCCTGAGAACCAGGTCACCGGTTGTTTGATTTTCAGTCAGGGCACATGCCTGGGTTGCAGGCCAGGTCCCAGTAGGGGGCATGTGAGAGGCAACTGTACATTGATGATTTTCTCCCTCTCTTCCTCCCTCCCTTCCCCTCTCTAAAAATAAATAAATCACATCTTTAAAAAACAAAACAATATATATATATACATATATATATATCTTAGTACTTACTTGGAGCACCTCTGGTCAGGAAAAGGGATCTTACTATTAGTTTTCTCCAGCTGTACAGAGCTATGGACCTCAAAAATAAGGTTGAATCTACTTCCCAACAGTTTAAAAACAGCCTTCCTCTGCCCCTGTCATTGCTCAAAGTAAAGCCTAGTTACTATGGGAAATAAAGAGAGCTACAGAATTGAAGTTCTACAGAAACATCTGCAAAACAAAAATAATGTGTCTACCTTACGCTGTTATCAGGAGTAAATAAAATAATCCACTGTGCAGGGCATATGATAAGCACTCATGTTAGCTATACGAAAAAAGCAAGATGGAAAAAATTACATATAGTGTGCTAGCATTTATCTAAATAGGAGGGGAAATATGAATATACACAAAGTACACAACCACACATATTTATTTATATTAAAAACAATGAAAGAATAAATCATAAAATTTAGGAAGAAAGAGAAGAGGGTGTGGGATGAGAGACAGAAACTAGACTCCTATGAACAGATCTTGTTTTGTAAATTTGACTCTAGGCCACATATTTATTTTTTTACCATAATTATGCAACAGATTTGAATTTTAAAAAGCAATCCCTCAAAATCAAAAAAGAAATAAATTTAACTATATATCCAGTTGGTGACAAAGCCACACTTAGAATTAATGCAAGTGACTTTAAGACATAGTAATTAGGCAATAAATACATACATACATACATACCAAAAATAAATCTTAAATCTTTTCAAAGACTCATACTAGTGGTGGTAGTATTGGAATTATTACTCTGAGACTTATGAGTGCTTTGTGGGATAACACACAAATGAGAATTTACATGGATTTTAACAGGGTTTTCAGCATGGGAGAAAAGAAAAACAGATGTAAGATCAATGAGGTTAAATAAAAAATCTGAAGTCCTGAATGGGAATTATCAATATGAAGTCATGATTTAGTGTATCTTTACAAGAAATTACACATTTCCTAGTTCTATCTGCTTAGAAAAAATAGGAACCATGTGCACCCCTAGTGCTCAGCATGCAGCCTCCCAGTACCATTTACCATCAAAAGGAACCAGGGCTCTTTGAAGAAAGATTGGTCCCACATCTAGGGCAGGAGACATGCAAGATGAGCCTGAAACATTTTAACTTCCCTGCATTCTGGTTTCACATCACAGACTACTATTATTATGTCAAATTTACTTGGGAGCCAACTTGTTACACTGATCTAAAATGGGACGATTTGAGCAACAAAAAGGTTAATCACTGTAACTGACTGAAAAACATCAAACATGCATTTAAATCCACGAGTTTACATGGTTACAACAAAAAGTCACCAATCACATTTGGAAACCAAGTAATTATTTTGAAAAATAGAAAATAAAGTGGGAAGCCCTGGTAGGTGTGGCTCAGTGGATTGAGCACCGGCCTGCAAACCAAAGGGTCGCTGGTTTGAATCCCAGTTAGGGCACATACCTGGGTTGCAGGCCAGGTACCCAGGTATGGGGCATACGAGAGGCAACCACACATGGATGTTTCTCTCCCTCTCTTTATGTCTAAAAATAAATAAAACCTTAAAAAAAAAAAAAAAAACGAAAGAAAAGTGGAAAAAATCAAGTATTTATCTTACTTTTCTTCTCCACATTTATTTTGAGTTAACCAAATACTAGCTGAGAGCAAAAGTCTCTATAGAAGTGTTCTAGTTGTTAAGTGAAAAAGGAATGTTAAAGTTGTATCACCATTTTTGACCCTTAATGATCTAGGAATAATCATTATTTTAATTTATTTTATTGATTATGCTATTACAGTTGCCTGTTTCCCCCCCTCTATTCCCTCCCGCCCTGCACCTCCCCATTCCCCGCCCTTTAGTTTTTGTCCATGGGTCATACATGTAAGTTCTTTGGCTTCTACACTTCCTATACTATTCTTAACCTCCCCCCTGTCTGTTTTCTGCCTACCATTTATGCTACTTATTCTCTGTACCTTTTCCCCCTCTCTCCCCCTCCCATTCCCCTGTTGATAATCCTCCATGTCTTATATAAATCCCTTTAACATTTCATATAATAAAGGCTGGGTGATGATGAACTCCTTGAACTTGACCTTATCTGAGGAGCACTTTATCTGCCCTTCCATTCTAAATGAAAGTTTTGCTGGGTAGAGTATTCTTGGATGTAGGTCCTTGCCTTTCATGACTTGGAATACTTCTCTCCAGCCCCTTCTTGCCTGCAAGGTCTCTTTTGAGAAATCAGCTGACAGTCTTATGGGAATTCCTTTGTAGGTAACTGTCTCCTTTCTCTTGCTGCTTCTAAGATTCTCTCCTTATTTTTAATCTTGGGTTATGTAATTATGATGTGCCTTGGTGTGTTCCTCTTTGGGTCCAACTTCTTTGGGACTCTCCGAGCTTCCTGGACTTCCTGGAAGTCTGTTTCCTTTGCCAGCTTGGGGAAGTTCTCCTTCATTATTTGTTCAAATAAGTGTTCAATTCCTTGGTCTTCCTCTTCCCCTTCTGGCATCCCTATGACCTGGATGTTGGGATGTTTACAGATGTCACAGAGGTTCCTAAGCCTCTCCTCATTTTTTTGAATTCTTGTTTCTTCATTCTTTTCTGATTGAATGTTTTTTTCTTCCTTCTGGTCCACTCCATTGATTTGCATCCCAGTTTCCTTCCCATCACTATTGGTTCTCTGTACATTTCCCCTTAGTTCTCTTAGCTTATTCTTCATTTCTTCACCTAATTTGCGACCAATCCTGTGAGCATCCTGATTGCCAGTGTTTTGAACTGTGCCTCTGATAGGTGGGCTATCTCTTTGTGGCTTAGTTGTATTTTTTCTGGAGTTTTGATCTGCTCTTTCATTTGGGCCATCCTTCCCTTTCTCTGCACACCTGTTACTTTAAGGGGCGGAGCCTTAGGTGTTCACCAGGATGGGGCAACCCACGAGCTGTGTTGTGATACTGCCTGTAAGGACGGGGCCTGACAGAGAACAACGGCGCTTGCTCCGCTCTCCACAGGCTCCCAGTCACCTCGCTCAACACCCACTAGCAAATTGGGCCCATCTGAGCCGGTTCCCAGGTGGGTAGGCCTGTGTCCTGTGTGTCTCTCCAACAAACTCTCTCGTGATGCTGGGAGTTCCTACCACTGTCACCTTAACCCTCACTGGTGTTTTCAATTGGTGGTTTGAGGCTTTATTTCCCTGTGTTGGTGGGCTGCTCAGTCTGCTCTGCTCCCCAGCCCTTCTTCCCATCTATCTGCTCAGGTATGAGGGACCGCCCGGTCTACCAGTCTCAGCCCCAGTGGGTCCGGGTAGGCCAGCCACTGGTTTCACGAGTGCGCCAGCCACGCAGGCCTCTCCAGGCAGCTGCAGCATTGCCCCTACCACTCCACAAACCACCCTCTTGCCCCATGCTCTCTGCCTGGCTCCACCCGGCTTACCGGTCTAGATGAACATGTCTTCTCTAACTTCTTGGTTGTGGGACTTCCATACAGTTCGATTTTCTGTCAGATCTGCTTGTTTTTTGTTTTTAAGTTGTTGTTTCCCCTCTTTTGGTTGTACGAGGAGGCATATTGTGTCTACCTACACCTCCATCTTGACCAGAAGTCCTAATCATTATTATTAACAGTACAGGAGACACAACCAGACAGTATAGGCTTTCTGATGGAGGTTTGTAACACTACTTGCAAATTAATTTTACCCAAAAAAAAGGAGGTTAAAACAAATACACACACATATCCCTCAACCCTAATCCTTATTAAACCTCTCTAACTACTAGTTTACAGGGAACACAGGGACAGAAGAACAGTATGACTGAAACTACAGTAATACAACAAGCAAACTCAGACTACGGGAAGTTCCACAGCAGTGTCCGTCAAAGCATGATCCACAGACAAGGCACCCATCTGTGACCTTTCTGTCACCAGTCCCTGACGAGATAAGTACAGAAATTGAGAATAAGCATTTAGAAACATTTAGAGCAAATGAACAATTTTATGTCTAATTTAATCTACATTTTTTTTTAATAGGATGGTTTTACTT
The DNA here is from genome assembly GCA_004026765.1 of Micronycteris hirsuta. Lineage (NCBI taxonomy): Eukaryota > Metazoa > Chordata > Mammalia > Chiroptera > Phyllostomidae > Micronycteris > Micronycteris hirsuta. The sequence continues at coordinate 26,119 of PVJI01018198.1, read as the reverse complement.
TTTTCATTTTTCTGGAAAAGCTAAAATGCCAAGTTAGGAAATTTTCACCATTTTGTATACAAAAGACAAAGTAAAGGCATTTTTTTGAGAAGAGAAATAATGTAATTACAGGTAAACTCTAAGAAGATTATCTGGCAACAATAAAACCTATCAACTGAAAGAAACAGAGTTTGGAAATGGGGAAGGATACTTGGTGGCCACAGACTTAGGATGAGCAGCTTCATTATCACCACCTACCATTTCTTGAATACTTATTACGGATGGGTTTTTATATTAAACCCTTACTTCTAGCTTTTCGCTTAATCTTCACAAAAACCAGGCAAGGTTGGAGTTCTGGCCCTGATACTAGAACTGAATCCCAACATCTTAGTTTTAAACATGGAATAATAATGCCTCTTTCACAGGGTTGTTGTGAAGACTAAATGAAAAACTGCATATGAAATGTATGTTTTAAGTGATCTGGCTCCGCACAAACAAATGGTATTTCCATGATTATGACTGTTATTGTTTCTCAAATCTCTCCTGAGAATCAGATAGCTCAGCCTTGCTCTTGAAGACTACAAAACCAAGAGTAAAAATCAAAGAATTTATGGAGCTGGCAATGAGTGTACAAAGGTTCCTGACCAGTCCTGTGCGATTTCCTAAAGTATGAACTGCTGCTTTGTGGGCACACTGTTTGCTGCCTTCCAACCTCAACAACTGAGGGGAAGAAGCAACAGATGTTCAGTGACTGGCCTGTTCCTCTTGGAGCAACCACAGTCCAGGGCATAAAACAATGATTTCCAAATACAGAAAGATCGCAGTCAAATGAAAGACAAGACAGCCAATGTGCTCCACTGCAACTGCAAAGATGTTGTTTGTTAAACATAAAAGGTCATTTGAGGAACAGCCAGTGAACAATTAATTAGTGGAGCAAACAAGAATATTTTTGAAGGAAAAAGCTACAGAGGACACAATTTGAAATTACTCAGTTTTGAATGATTTCTTTCCACTACCATATATAAAAGGTTTACTTGTGGAAACCATGAGGTCATTGTTTTCCAGGGTCTTTACCATAGGAAACAGCTGTGGAGCACAACACAAACAGAGAACACTGCCCTATTTTGTAGCCCCTTGTTGGGATAAGTGAATAGATAGGGACAGGAAAAATCCATCAAACCACACACCAATAACAAAACAAAAGTGGCAGAATCGAACTAAAAGTTTAAGCCACATAAAGGAAGATGTAAAACACTAAGTCTGGACAACCATCTGTATTACATCTCTGTATCTGAAGAGATATTTCTGTGTTTAGACCACATCAGCCTCTTTCCATGTCAGTCACCAAAAACGTAAATGGTGCAGTTTGCACAGTTCCTGATACATGACATTCAACAAATGTAACTAAAAAGTTTTCCTAGGACTCTTATGTCAAATACTATGTGAACTGTCTAACACTGAACTTGCCCACCCACCTGCAGAACTGATGTCCTTTATGTGCTTCCAGTCTTGAAGAGCACCATCGCAAGAAAACCTGTTTTAAAACCTCATTTACTTTCACCTTCTCCCTCAAATCAAAATCACAATGAGGTTTCACTTCACACATGACACTAGAATAGCTAATATCAAACAAACAGAAGGTAACAAGCATTGGGAAGGATGTGGAAAAATTGGAGCCTTTCCATGCATTGCTGGTGGGGATATAAAATGGTACAGCCACTGTGGAAAACAATGACAGTTTCTCAAAAAGTTAAACAAGAAGTAGGACAACATCCAAAAGCATTGAAAACAGAGACTCAGATCCTTGCATACCTATGTTCGTATCATCATTCTTCCCCATAGCCAAAAAGCAGAACAACCTTCCTTCCCAAATCCTTCAAGACACCGTCCAGGTACCACCTCTTCAGTTCCCTCACAACCTTACCATTCTTTCCTCAAGTGCCCGTTCCCCAGGGTTTGCACCGTGCTTTTTACACAGTCTATCACAGCACCCCACCCTACGCAACTATTTCTTTTCCCATCAGTCTTCCCTTCTAGACCATGAATTCCTTAAGAGCATGAATGATCTCACCCATCTTCATATCCCCAGAGCTTTCCAAATCAAGACCTGCACAGGAATCAATAAACGTGCTCAATAAATCTGTGCACTTAATAAATCCATTATCATGTCTACAAAATGACCTGAATTTGATGTTTCTGCTGCTCTACGCTGTATTCAGAGCTAAGAGCGGGTAGTCAAACCATAACATAAATCAGATTTCAGGACTCTGCCTTCCTGGTTGTCCCCAACCTCTCAGACTTCTCCTTCAACATATCCACTCCCTCTCCTGTCCTCTTATTTTTAGTTTCCTCCACAGGCCTGACCTTGGGCTTCTGACTGTTATCACCTCCATGCAGCAGAATTCCAGTCTACATGGCTAGTCCTAACCCGTACCACATTTCCAACAGTCTACTAAGACCTTAGATATCCCACAGCACCAACCCCACATGCTCAGATTAAATGCAGGATCTTCTGTGTTGCACAAACCATGCCCCTCCCAACTGCTCCATTTCTACCCGAGATCCCCATTATTTTCCCCATCACCCAGGTCTGATACCTCAGTGTTTCCTTACCACTCCATCTTTGGGATTCTCATCAATAATGTCATAATGTCCTCCAAATGTCTCCTGGATTCACCTTTTTCTCCTGGTTTTCCTCACATCAAACCTGTGATTGCCCTGTCCCTACATTTACTTTCTCCTCCACCTGACTGATTTTTTGCTCACCATCAGGCCCATTTTTCTAATATCTTTTTCATCCCATCAATGACTACACAAGCTCAAGAGACTCAGCTGAATCACTACAGACAGATGCCTCAAAGCTAAACTGTTGTAACAGACTCTCAAGGCCACCCATAATATGCCTCCTCTCATCTATCTACTCAGCTGGACATTTCTCTCCAAATCAATGGTTCTCAACCAGGAGCAATTTTGCCCCACAGGAGACATTTGGAAGAGACATTTTTGATTGCCATGAGTGGGATGTGGAGAAGGGAGAACTACCAGCACCTAGTCGGTAGAGGACAGGGGCACTGCACAACACCCTGCAATGCCAGGACAGCCCCTCACAACAAAGAACTATCTGGCCAATAACACCAGATTTGTCAACACTGCCAAGGCTGGGACAACCACTCCAAATCAAGCCTCCATGGCAGACAGTTACTTACTTCCATGACCACGTGCCATCTCTATGCCTTTGCAGAATGTTTCCCCACCAACCTGAATGACATCCCTCTTCTCCTTTACTATCCAAGAACTATTTATCATCAAATCCCATTCTAAGCCATATCCCACAGCTTTAAACACCATCTAGAGGCTGATGACTTCCAAATCTTTCTCTCTAGCCAGTCTCAATCTTCTGAACTCTAGACTCCATTACCCAGCTGCCTACTACACATTTCATGAACGTCCTATTTAACACATCTGAAAATGAACTCCTGATCCCCCAAAACTGCTGCTCCTCAAGTGAGCACCAGTAACCACTCAGTTGCTCAAGGCAAACACCTAGGAATTATTCTGGATGTTCAGTGTCCCTCCGCCCCCAGAATTAATCCACTAGCAAGCCCTGTGGAGTCCACCTGCAGACATATCTCAAATCTATCCACTTCTCCATCTCTATCCACCCCCACTTTTACCTAACCTATCACAGAAGCTTCCTACTTGGTCTGTGGGCTTCTGTTCTATTCACCGTTCAGTTCTCCGAGTGATTACTCCACATTTTAGCGAGATCAGAACTGAACTCTGAGTCCTGCAGCCGCTCCCCACTTTCCTTACAACAGACTGTAAACCCCTCACCTGCCCCTGAAAGGCCCTGTATGACCCAGGCTCTGCCTACTGGCCCATCCCTTCCCATCCTCAACTTTCCTCCTCTCCTCCCAAATGTACCAGGGAAGGGAACACAGGAAAGCAAGTCACTGGAGAGAGAGTGCATATGCAGAGCTACCTGTGGAATATGAGTCTATCTTATACTCATACACATATCCATATACACGTTTAACTGGTCAGAAAGAATGGTTTTACAGGAAGGCTTCTAGAGCGCTAAGCAGGAGCAGCCACGGCACGTGCATGAAGCAGCTATGGCTGATCTTACGTTCACTACAATTAAGCACCATGAGCTTAGAGAGAAAAATGCTACATGTTTCAGCACGTCTACCTGCCCATTAACATTTTATGTTGAGACCTGTCCTTTTAGTGGTTGTACTAATAAGGCAACCACAGACGCAAGACTCAATGTGAACATCAGCAACGCAGGGTGACAAAGTGTAAGTCAAAACTCTGGCTCCGCTCCCTCGGCCTCTAGCAAAGAGGTGAACTAAACCTCAGTTCCCTCATCCAAAAAACCAGGGACTGCTCACATCCACCCAAGTCTTTTTCCAAGTCAAAAATGTGATGATTCTATCACCTCCTTTCTCCTTCAGAGACGTGGAGCTTCATTAAGACTAAAGTGACAGCATTTGACAGACAAGGGAACTGACCAGGAAGAGACACTTTCTACTTTATACTCTGTTATAATTTCATTTTTTTCTATTTTCCAAATGAATGCAAGGGATACTCTGAATTCAGGGTACTTCTTGGGAACCACTGTGATATATCAATGTACTAAACAGCTTCATGCAAACCAGAAAAGCATCTATCAAAGGCCTGCAGCATGAGTCCATGAAAAAGCAAGGTCTAACACACCAGTGTCAGCCCCCGATTGCTAAGTTCTCTGTCAATATTCCTGTAACGTGAGAACTCTCGCTAATAAGTAAGCACTATCAGGCACCAAAGTTCAAGGAAAAGACCATGAGAAAGAAAATTCTTTTCCACAATTACTTTTTGTTTTACTGCAAATTTGGATGGAGTTCCCACAGTTCTTTTATCAGATCACTATGTTCTAGTTGTTCTTTGGAAGCATGGTTTAAGAACTCTGCTATAAAACTTATCTTTCTTACTTGAAAGATGTCCATCCATCTTCCTCGCACTGCAAAGGGGCACTGAGAACTAGAACCTGCAGCATTCATGCCAGCACCCTACTAAAGCTGGGACAACCAAAGTACGTCTCCGGACGTCACCAAATGTTCCCAAAAGTGAGAGTGTGAGAGCAGGCAAAAGCACCCTGGTTGAGAAGCACAGCCTTAAGAGCAGGAAATCAATGTCTATGTAAAAAGAGAAAGGGAGCTGAGTAGCAGCTAGAGAAGTTTCTTAAGGCACACCCAGCTTGGGCCAGTAAACCCATTTCATTCTGGAAAATGAAAATCCAGTCTTAACCATCACCTCGCTCTTCCAAAATCAAAAATCCAATCACCTGGCAAGCTTCTAAAGCTCCAATCGATATGGTTAGAAAGCAGGAAAGAATTCTAATTGAAATACTTACAAAGAAAATCATTAGGACTTCCTGCTAAGATGGAGGCGTAGGTAGACACGCTGCGCCTCCTCGCACAACCAAAAGACGGACAACAATTTAAAAACAAAAAACAACCAGAATTGATAGAAAATAGAACTTTATGGAAGTCCAACAATCAAAGAGTTAAAGACACATTCATCAGACCAGTAAGCGGGGCGGAGGTTTGTGAAGAGGTGCGTGCATGCTGCAGCAGGGCCGAGGAGGGCGGGGCCATGGCTGGCGGATCCGGACTCAGCAGGACCGAGGCCAGTGGAGCAGACGGTCCTGCATTCGAGCACAAATAAACCAGAAGAAAAAGCTGAGGAGCAGGGCAAACCGCGCAGCCCAGTGCTCCAGCTCAGGGAAATAAAACTTTAAACCACTGACTGAAAACATCTGTGGGGGCTTAGGCGGCAGCAGGAGGAACTCCCAGCCTCACAGGGGAGTTTGTTGGAGAGACCCACAGGGTCCTAGAACAAGCCCACCCGTGTGGTAATCAGCACCAGAAGGGCCAAATTTGCTTGTGGGTAGCAGGGGAAGTAACTGAAAACGGAGCATGCGCCAGCCACTGTGCCCTTTCAGACCCTTTCCCCTCAGACAGTGTCGCAACGCAGCTACTTGGGTTGCTCCACCCTGGTGAACACCTAAGGCTCCACCCGGCCTTATACATAACAGGTGCTCCAAGAGAAAAAAAAAAAAGGCCCAAATGAAAGAGAAGATCAAAACTCCAGAAAAAATACAACTAAGCCACAAAGATAGCCCACCTATCAGAGGCAAAGTTCAAAACACTGGTAATCAGGATGCTCACAGAATTGGTTGAATTTGGTCACAAATTAGATGAAAATATGAAGAATATGCTAAAGGAAATGAGGGAAAATGTGCAGGGAACCAATAGTGATGGGAAGGTAACTGGGACTCAAATCAACGGAGTAGACCAGAAGGAAGAAAAAAACATTCAATCAGAAAAGAATGAAGAAACAAGAATTTTAAAAAATGAGATGCTTAGGAACCTCTGTGACATCTGTTAATGTCCCAACATCCAGGTCATAGGGATGCCAGAAGGGGAAGAGGAAGACCAAGGAATTGAAAACTTACTTGAACAAATAATGAAGGAGAACTTCCCCAAGCTGGCAAAGGAAATAAGACTTCCAGGAAGTCCAGGAAGCTCGGAGAGTCCCAAAGAAGTTGGACCCAAAGAGGAACACACCAAGGCACATCATAATTACATAACCCAAGATTAAAAATAAGGAGAGAATCTTAGAAGGAGCAAGAGAAAAGGGGACAGTTACCCACAAAGGAGTTCCCATAAGACTGTCTTCTCAAAAGAGACCTTACAGGCAAGAAGGGGCTGGAAAGAAGTATTCCAAGTCATACAAGGCAAGGACCTACATCCAAGAATACTCTATCCAGTAAAACTTTCATTTAGAATGGAAGGACAGATAAGTACTCCTCAGATAAGGTCAAGTTCAAGGAGTTCATCATCACCCAGCCTTTATTATATGAAATGTTAAAGGGATTTATATAAGGCATGGAGGATTATCAACAGGGGAGTGGGAGGGGGAGAGAGGGGAAAAAGCACAGAGAATAAGTAGCATAAATGGTAGGTAGAAAACAGACAGGGGAGGTTAAGAATAGTATAGGAAGTGTAGAAGCCAAAGAACTTATATGTATGACCCATGGACAAGAACTAAAGGGAGGAAGGGGTGGGGGGAAATGCGGGGCGGAGGGGAATAAAGAGGGGAAATGAGACAACTGCAATAGCTTAATCAATAAAATATATTTAAAAAAAAAAGAAAGAAAATCCTAACTTATGGAAGTATGAAGACAATAAAAGCTCATTCAAAGACATACTAAGTGCTTTTCAAGACCCCAAGACAAACTATCTCAAGGTGGCAAATTGGTTTTAACTCCTCTGCCAAACCCAATCAGCAGGCAGTGGCTGCCTGGAGCCCTGAACTGAGCAGGATTCTGAGGCTGAATGTAAGGTCAAGAGAAGAAGATGAGCATCAGATATTGGTGTCTACCACAAAAAGGCCAGCAGGGCATGGTGACAAGTACGCCTCACATCCACTTCTTTTGGTGTTCAACTTTCTTAATGCTCAAAATCACAGCCATCAAATTTGCCTATAGTAAAACACTTTGGAAAAAATAAAGTACCTCTTCTTTGGTAATCCACCAAACTTAACAAAATGGGGGTGAGCAGAAAAGAAAGGGAAAAAAAAAAAAAGAAATCTGATCCTATCACTCTCCTGCTTAAAAGTCAGCATGGATTCTCAACTTCCAGAGGATAACATACCAACTAGCGTACCTACAAAGCCCTTCACAACCTGTTTACAACACACTTCTCCCAGACTTTCCGCATCCTCTCACTCTCCGAAGTGTAACTAGCCAACAGCATTGCCTGTAAGCTGGTTAGAAATGCAGCATCTTAGATGCTACCCAGCTCTATCAGATCCAATCTGCTTTGTAACAGAAGCCCAGATGAATCATAGGTACATTAAAGTATAGATACAGTGTCTCGGGGAATTCACCAGGTTCTACCAGCAGGAAGTGTCTTCGCCAAATGAAAGTGCCCGGCACATGGTAGGCGAGTGCTTGGTAGGCTGCCTGAGGCAAGCGCCTCTACTCATCTCTTCTAGAAAGACAGGAAAGCCCAAATGTCCTCCATGGCAGCTGGGGGAGCAAGTAACTTGGGTAGAGTCAATGAGAAGCCTGCTGAGGGGCCTTCTGGGAAAACTTTTATTTCCCTAATGACTTCCTATCATGACTGGGTAGAATGCCATGAGGTGACAAACATCAAGGACAAGAGTGGAAACCAGAGGTGGTTTGGGTCCTTACTGGGCCCATCAAGACACTGCCACCTGAGAGCCTTCTACGTTTTAAGGCACCATCATTACAGCTTCCTCCTTCTTGTACTGAACACATTCCTAACTGGTTGGGTAAACCTTCAATAAATGGGAGGTGGATGAATGAATGCAAAGTGAAATCTAGTAAAGGTTCAGAAAATTAAAGTTTTTAGAAAATAGTGCCTCTAAGAATCTGTTCAACTTTACCAAAGCATGCCTATAAATCAGTCTCTGCATTTCTAGAATTATTGACCTATTTCTGTTCACAACTTTTTAATGGATAAAAGAATGAACATAATCTCTTAAAAAGCAATGGAAATGTTCTCATATCAAAATGCTGTAGAAATTGATTTTCACATTTGGAAAAGAAGAGAAAATGAAACTTAAAACACTGGGCTCTGACCTTGAAAAATGTTTAATTGCTGTGGCTACTTACAGGCAACTATAAGCAAAAAGTAAAAAAGAAAAAGATAGTCACTGACTGGTTGCCATCCTCTCCTACTTTATTGTTTTGAGATCTCTGACAAGGACCTCATTTTTTTCCAGTCCCTACACCAGTTAAGTATTTCTATTCAAATTTCCAAGATCAAACAACAACTATTTATTCTCTTTGAGAAAAACAGGATAGAACAATATAAATAAAAGTATTAAAAGGTGAGGGATGCACCCTGGCAGTGCTATGCCTCAGCAAGAAGTTAAGTCCTCAACCAAGTGCTGACTCCTCAGATAGATTACCATTTTATATTTTAATTTAGTCGTTTACTTTTACTTAAATGGATTTTTTAAAGAAACTTCACAGCATCAATGAAAAGTCAGTACCACTTGCCATAAATACAAATGTAAAAAGAAGCCCAGTGAAAACATAACCTTATTCAATTCCAGCTACTGTTGCCTACTACAGCCTCTAAACTTGAGGTCTGCTGTTTTTTTGTTTGTTTTTTTTTTTTTTAAGATTTTATTTATTTACTTCTAGAGAGAGGAGAAGGGAGAGAGAAAGAGCTCTCCCTTGAGTATGGTTGCCTCTCACATGGCCCTCACCGGGGACCTGGCCTGCAACCCAGGCATGTGCCCTGACCGGGAATCGAACCGGGACCTTTTGGCTCCCAGCCCGCGCTCAATCCACTGAGCCACACCAGCCAGGCCTGCTGTTTTTAAAAAAAAAAAAAAAAAAAAAGTGAGGTGTGAGCAGCGGTGTTAAGGTCAGGCTACCACCAAGCTTGAGGCTTTCTGTTGAGCATGATCAGGACAGAAAAAGAAGAAAAAAGGAATTAACTTTCTCACTGTGTAGTTTCATTCTACTTAATTTAATTCTACTTATATTATCTATTGCCATCTAAAAGTAATCCTCATTCAATCTCAAACCATCTTCCCCTTCTGCTGAGACTAAGAGCTCATTTCCACAGTGCAGCCTCAATGGTCCCACATCATGGGGCTCTGCCCTCAGCTCCAATCCACTCACTACAAAGACCCAAGGGCCATATCTAGCCTAGTGTCTGTATCTGTATGGCCCATGGGCTAAGAATGGTTTGTAGAAATGAATATTTGTTATAAAGCTGATGATAGGCATCACTAATTTTGAACTGCTATTAAGCTAAATGTTATTATCCCTTCCAAAAGAAGAATCCCACTCTTCTCATTTGTAGTACACCTGTCTTACAAAGTATTATACTGAATTATCATTGTATTTTTATTTTAATCAATAAAAAATTTATGGACATGTTTTTTTGTTGTTGTTGTTATATAGGTACTTAGGTAATACCCTGAATTTTGCATCTTAACCAGCAAAGCCCAAAATATATACTCCGCAGCCCTTTACAGACAGTCTCCGGGTTCCAGAACTCTACTGCTCCCCAAGTGCACACCTTCCTTACACTTGGAAGAACCTCCCTGACCTCCTCCAAGGCAGTTATCTAGTTACCCAAGTCTCAGTTCCCATGTCACCTCCTCCAAGTGGCCACCCTAATTACCCCCTCCCCATCTGAAGTGGTCTAGCAGCACACCAATGGCATCATCAGGTTTTACTTTCTTCAAACCACTGATATTACCCATTAACTTATTAAAGTCTTTAACAATAAAAATAATCAGAACAGCAAAACACATGGTGCTGTGCACAACTGAAGCTTTTTCCATATGAGGCTGAACCCGCTAATAATGCCAATCTCTAAGTCAAAAAGGGTCAAAATGAGTAGTGCCAAAGCGTTCGATCGAACAAACAGACCTGCTTGCAGCTCACAACCACTTTATGAGGTCGGTACCAGAGGAAACTGTGGCAAAGAGCGATTGTGTAACTTTCCCGCGGTCATACTACTTACTAAAGTGACAAAACCAAGATCTGAACCCGGATCAACAGTCCCCCAACTAAGAATGCAAGTTCCACGAAGGTAGCCGGTAGTGCTCACTGTCGCGTCCCATCACAGCGCCCGGTAAGCTCTCAATAAATACAAAATGAATGAATGAGTCAGTCGATCAGTCAATCGACAGATCTCCCTTGCAATCCACGGTGCCTGTCCCAGCCTCCGGGCCCGCCCACACCTAACAAGCAGCACCGTGGTGGAACGGAGGGAGAAGGACGCAGGCAGGAGGCGCCCCGGGGACTCGGGTGCAAGGGCCCTCCCGGGAAGAGGTGGGGGGCGCCCACCTTGAAGTCGCGGCTGTGCTGCGGCGTATACTCCAGCGTCCAGAGGGCGCGCACCAGGTGCGCCAGCTGCTCCGTGACCTCGCCAGAGGTGCGGCCGGCAAGCGACTCGGCCTCAGGGTCCAGCCGGCCGGCGCGGTACTGGCCAAGCGCCAGGTACTCGGCGAAGAGCTCGGTGTTGCTGAGGCATTGCAGCGTGGCGTTCATGAAGCACGTGTTCCCGTGGTTCCGGAGTCCCGCCACCCCGGGTACCGGCTCAGAGGCGGGCGACGTGGGCGCGGGCGCGGGCGCGGCGGGCGGCGGGCAAGGCGGAGGTGCGGGCGGCCCGGACGGGAAGCAGCCGCGGAGGCCCCCGCGGTCCGGGCTGCCGCCCTCGGAGCTCAGATGGGAGAGCGTGGACAGCGTCTTGAGGACGCGACTCATGAAGCTGCCCACCGAGCGCGCCGACGACGGCGACGAGGGCGCGGCCGGCCCTGGCGCTCCTGGGCCCCCGGCGCCGCCGCCGCCCGCGCGGCCGCTCCGGAACAGCCGCTTGCTGAAGGAGCGCTTCTCCTTCCCGCCCGCCGCCGCCGCCGCCACGGGCCCGGGCCCGGGCCCCGGCGCCGTTACCTTGGACATGGCGGCGGCCGCCCACACTCATCCCCGCTCCCGCCCTCCCGGCCCGCGGCCCCGCCACGGCCGCCACCGCATCCCACCGAGCCCGGTGCTCGACGCCCTGTACACCTCAGAGCGTCGCCGAGCGAGCCCGCGAGCGGGTCGGCGGGCGCGCGCGCGGTCTGCCCAGCTGAGCAGCTCACGTGACTCGCCTCTGGTCCCCGCCCGCCCCGCGCAGAGGCCTCCGAGACCGCCATGTTGACTGTGGGAACGAAGTCACTTCCCCCGCCAGCCTCTGTGTTAACTAGCGGCTCCCAGCGCGGTCCTACTGCTTGAAGCTTGAGAGAGGCCATGTCTAGTGTGGGCGCGGTCCCCGCGCGTAGGGAGGCGCTGGGTAGGCGCCGGGTGGTGGACTGCAGGGCAGTGTCTCCGTCTGCGCTGATCTGATGGTGGAGGCCTGGGATAAGGCAGGAGTTGGGGTACCGCTCCGAATCAGACCTTGGAAGAAGTGGGCAAGCCAGCCCCGCGCTTCTTGTTAGGAACCCCTAAACGCCATCACGGGGCCGGGCATGTCCTGCCTGCTCGTCTTTCAGGCGACACTTTGGGGTCGCAGTGAAACCATATCATCAGAATTACCTTACTTTTCAGACCAGCCTTTAAAATCCCGCTGAAGTCAACCATCATTCATTCATTATGCAAATAGTTACTGCGTGCCAGGCACTGTGCTGGGCGCTGGAAATGCGACTAAGTAGGAAGCCGACACCATTTCTGCCTGCCTTCCTGCAGCTTACACTCCTAGGGGATGCTTATAATAGCTGCTAAGTTTCAAGCATTGTGCTAAGCATGTAGTGTATCCCTTAATCTTCAATTCGGTGCCTTTCAAATTGATTCAATTCATCCATTCACACCCAAGTTTGTTTCAAAGCCCCTAGACTTGATCTCTAAACGAAAGGTCACAGACCCACAATTATCACAGGGACCAAAATAAGCCATATCAGTGAGTGAAGAATCCTGGTGTTTCAGTCATCATACTGACCTATTAATACTTCAAGTTACTGGGCTCTCAGTGTTGGGGAGAATATCAAGAATGGTGGGGACTATGGCAAACTGAAAGTGAACATCTTTCTAAAGCAGATGGCTGCCACTCAGCTCCACCCAATTATTCCTACGTAGAAATGAGAGCTCAGATCATCTGATTTTTTAAAAAAGAAGGTGGAAATCCTATTTTTAAATGTTGGTTCAATTAAAAATGAAAAACTAGAGCAGGAAAAAAACTACATCTTTGGACTGCCTGCAGCCCCAAATCTACTGGTTTGTGATCTCTTCTGTGTAGATTCTCCTCTTTGCTAACACAGCCTGAGTCCTGGTCGCTACAGAGGGGAGAAATGCCCTCTGGGAAAGGCTCTCTCTTCCCCCTTTTAAAACAAATCCCACCTTACACCATATTTCACAGTAATTGGCTTTTGTCTCTGGCCTCCCATCCCACAGTAGGCAGGACTCCTACGGTAACACCACAGGGTGTTCTGCACTAGCCTTCAGATCACCTCCATTCTCACCATCTAAACAAAATATCCATTTCTATTGCATGTTGAACTCACTCATCTGGACATCAGGTAAAACAAACAGCTTTTGGTGGCGTTTCAAGCAGTTTGATAATAATATTTTATCACAATATTTAGCCATTGTGTTAACAAAGGTTTGTTTGCTTGTTTTTCAGAGGTGGGAAGGGTCTTGGGGTTGCCCTAGGTGTCAAGCCCACTTGGAAGTTAGCCCCCAAGGTTAGCTTGCCTACACTGCTTTTTTAGTTTGTTTGTTTGTTTTAGCACGTCTCTATTTTGGACTCTGATGTTCATAACATCCATCATGCTTGCTCAAAATTTGCAAACAAGCAGAGACTAGGTCTATTTTGCTGACCTTAGATGCCTACTACTGACCATGGTTCTAATGAATGTTTGGTTGAATGAGTAAACTGCTTTAAAAGGAAACTGAGCATAGCAAAAGCTTTTCATTCCCCATGTCTAATGCTGAGAGACATTCCCTAATTTCAGCCACAACTATAAACTGTGTAAGCCATTGCATTGTGATAGCCCCCGCCCCCACTTTAAAACCTGCTGTTTATCTTTGTCTCAAGCTCTGATGTAAGGAGAACCCAAACTCAGATGCTGAGCAACTTTAATTAGGGCTGGAGAATTCAAGCCCCAGACAGATCTGAAATTGGTCAAGATGGGGTTTTCTCTGAACTGCCGTGAGCAATCCTCAACCTCCTCCAATGGGCTTCGTCCATGTGACTGTCCTGCTGCTGCTTTCCTGGCATGTATGCTTGGCATATGTATACTAACAGTAGATGCTAACAAATGTTCTCTTTTTAAATTTATTAAACTGGGAGTCAAAGCCTAGGGGAAGTTTACCACCCTGCTTCTCTTCTTCATACTGAAGCCATAGCCTGAATATGACCCCATTGCCTAGGCCCTCCTCTCCAGTCCAAGCAAGCCACTTGGAATCCCACTGCTGTCATGTGCTTCAAAGAAATTAGAGTTGGGCTTATCTGACTCCCTTAATTTATAATGACCAGACAGGGGCAAGCTAGGGTTCATCACTCCCCTTTTAACACTATCCCTTCCCCTAGCCCAGTGCTACCTAGTGTCCCTGTCCAACTTTTCCCACCAGCATGTAGCAGAAATCCAAAATGTAGTTAGTATAGTTTAGCAAAACTCTGGAGGGTGCTTTCCTCTGTCAACAGAGTCTAGTAAAATATGATTCTGTCTGACTTTCCTCATGTCAGAGTTGCCCTCTAGTACCCACTTACAACCCAGCATTATGATATGTCTTGTTCTTCCCTCCAAACCCTCAGACAATTTGATCTAGAAGAAAGGGCCTTTGCTCAAGCTGTCTCCTCTGTCCCCAGCACCTATCCTGAGGCTCTTCACTTAGCTTAGCTTAGATAACCTCGCCTCAACCTTAAGGCCTCATCTTAGGTATCACCTGCTCCACAACACATCCCCTCCGCCAGCTCTCTTGGGCACCTCTCAGTCATAACACTAACGTTACCATATTGGCATCAGCTTACAATCTGTCACCTGCCCTAAAGTATAGGCTTCAACACAGCAGCAAAGGCTCCTCTTATTCATTATTGGATGCCTAGTAAGGTAGCCTTCATATAGCATATTGATTATTTGGCAGCAATATATCTAAACAACATCTGATTTCCTTAGTGGGACATGTGAACCCCCTTCCCAATCTGCCACCTCAGGTTTATTTGTCCCCGTGACGCCCCAAAGTTGTCCTATCCCAGCTTGGCCAGAACAGGCTTGGAAAAGAATCCTTGGTTGGAACTCTCAGATGGCCATCTTTAAGGCCCACCCAAATAGTCTGCAGAAAATCTCCCACCATCCCTCTCTGTACTTACCCCTTACCCCTTTTGTGTAAGAAATGAGCTACGGAAATACAAGTTAGAAATAGCAGTGCAGTTAATATCATCATCCCAGCAACTATGTTTAGCTGACACCTTGGATTAAAGGTATGCACATTTCACACTGTGATACCAGTTGTCAAGCTAACCTCCAGAAAGGTTTGATCCTGCCAACAGTAAATAATGGGAAACATACATTTCCCAAACCCAAGATGATGTTGAGTTTTTCACTCTTTTTCACATCAGCAATTTTGATGAACACAAAATGGCATATTGATGTGCTTCTATTTGTAGGAGTGAAGTTAAAGATCATGGGCTGGGCTTCAGCCATTCAACATCTAAACAGACTTCCTGTTTGGAGGGGATACCAAATTAGGCAAAACAACTCAAGCCTCCATTATGAAAACTGGGCAGGGGTGGAGAGCAGGTATTCCTCTTCCCACCTCTGAAAGCTGGAGCCCAGGAAGATAACCTAGGAAAGACCAGTCAAATGTTCCCACCTGGACCTTGGCTCTGGAAGTATTGATACAAGGTTTGTTGGAGATGATGCAGTGAATTAGTATAAGAATCTAGCAGTTCTATACTTGGCACTGTGGCAGTGAGGTTACAGTGGTGGCAGTGCCAGGAATGTGGCAGCGAGTATCCAGCTGGCTGCTCTAGCGGCAAGTTCTTACTGGTGTCTGCCTCCCTGGGTTACTGCCCAGTCTTAGTTCTCCAGCTCTGTTTATTCAGTGAACTAACCAGACAGACATCCTATAAATCCCTTTATTGCTGAAAATCATCAGTGTCAACTTCTGTTGTTGGCAGTCAAGAAAACGACCAGTAATCTCTTTATATTAGCAATTTGTATTTTTCAAATACACTGATGTGACTTACTTGCATACATCATTTGTCCATTTTTCTTTTGGCACATTCCTTTTATAAAAGGGCTAGTAAAAGTTTTTGGTATATAAACTATTATTCCTTGGTCTATACCATTCCATTTGATTATTTACCTTTTACCATATTTACAGTGTTTTCATAATGAATACAGAATGTTAATTATTCTATACTCAGATGGATCTGTTTATTCATAAAGTTTTCTGATTTTGGTTTCTGATTTTGGTTTTACATGATTAGGTGAACAACCTCCCCCCACTCAAAAATAAGGATACTCATGTATGTTTTCATTTAATGCTGTTATGATTTCCTTTAATTTTTTTTCTTACTTTTAATGTTGGCTCCATCTGGAACTTATTTTTGTGTAAGAAATGAGATAGGGATCTTGGCTTTTCCCCACCCTACAGGGCTAGCCAGTTGTCTCAGTACCAATTTTTAAAAATAATCTGACCTTTTCCCTCTGCTTTAAAATGCCACTTTTTGAATCATACATTAAACTCCACATATATTTAGGGTTCTAAAAAATTCTGTTCTATGTCATTGCTGTGTGTCTATATTCCACAGTAATACAGATTTAAAATATACTGTAATACAGATTTAAAATATACTGAAATGTTTGTTAAGTATTTTTTTCACTATTTGGTAATTCTCTCAAAAGAATTTACTCCTTTGGGGGGGATTAATTTATATAGATTAATTTAGGGGAAATGAACATCATCGTGTTTATCTTCCCTGAAAATAAAGTGTGCCTTTTTTAAATTATACAAGTTTTTCACATCCTTCAGAGTACTATAGTTTCCTTCTATAGTTCCATGTAACATTAATAAATTGATTCCTGTTGGTTGCTGCTACGAACGGGATATTTTTATGCCATTATATTTTCTATTGTTTGTCTCTAGGACAAAATTATTTTGTAACCTGCCACTGATGTACTTTAGTTCTTTCTCCTAATTTCCATTTGGTTCTCTTGGGTTCTTTCAGGAATTCATAACAATGCATGAGATAATGACCTGGCTTCTTCTTCTTTCTTCTTTCTTCTTCTCCTCCTCCTCCCTCTCCCCTCCCCCTTCCCTCCCCCTCTCCCCTTCCCCCTCCCCCTTCCTCCTTCTTCTTCTTCTCCTTCCCCTTTCCTTTCTCCTTCTTCTTCTTTTCCTCTCTCTCATCTGATTGTCCTTCCAGAATCCAGTGAAGTAATAGTAATGAGAATGGGAAAGCTTGCATTGTTTCTGACATTAATAGCAATGCTTCCAGGGCTTCACCATTAATCATGATGCCTGCTTTTGCTTTGATGTATATATTATTTATTGCCTTAAAGTGGCATCCATTTATTCCTACTTCAGAAAGAGTTATTATCAGAAATGGATCTTGAATTGTATCAAACAGGCATCAACAGAAACGAGCATATACTTTTTTTTCTTTGACCTGTATATCCATTATATGTTCTTTGTAGTTAAAAGCATTAAGTCCTTTTAACTAGCTGAAACAGAAAATGAATTTATTGGAACTATGGCTATCAAGCATGAACTCCTTTTAACTAGCTGAATCAGAAAATGAATTTATTGGAACTATAGCTATCAAGCAGCTCACAGAACTCTCAGAAAAACTTTAGGATCAGTGCATGGACCTCCAGAAAAGGGTGCATAAGAGGTCATTGTTGGCGGCATCAGTGAAGCTGGGCACTTGCTGCTACCACCAAGGCTGGCAACACCATTGGACAGTGGCAGCCATGCTGTTGGACTCTTGGTTCTGCTATAGCCACCATGAATAATCTTGAATAATTCTAATTGTCCTGAACTCTTGCTACCACACTTTCCAAATTCTAAGCCCAAAGTGGAAGCATTTATTTGGTTGGGCTAGATCCTTGGTCTAGTCACTAGCTGCTGGGAAGAGAGGAAGAGACCATATCTCCTGTAGTTTCCATAGTGAGGACAGAGTGCCTCCCATCTATCTTGAGATTACCTTAAAAAAAAAGACAGTATTTAATGCTGGGGAGTCAAAATATGACAAATACCCATTGTAACTTATTCATGTGGTATGAATCATATTGATAGCATTACATATATTGCTTTATCTACTTGTTAACATATCATATCGAAATTTATACCTATTTTTATAAGAAATCCGGGTTGCAGTCTGTGTGTGTACTCACTGTCCTTGTCAATTTTCAGTTTTGCCAACTTTTAAAAAATAACTGTGAAGGGTCCCTGTTGTCTTTAGACTCTAGAACAATTTAAATGTATTTTCAAAGGATCTAAGAATTCACACAATGTACTCTCTGGACCCAGTAGAGCAGGCCATTCTTTGAAGTGTTTTGTAACTTTCACCCATTAATATTGGTCTATTTAAATTTTCTTTCTCTTCTTCAATTAATTTTAGTGATTCTATTTTGCTAGAAAATCATCCATGTTTTCCAGTTCACTAGCAAAACCTTACAAAAAATTATCTTAATGTTCCATTTTCTTTTTGACCCCAGGGCCATGGAAATAAGGTAAATATATTCCTTAATTTGTGACTTTTGTATTGTTGGTGAATGGCAATCGTGTCCCCTTTCGACCAGTCATTCCATCTTTTCGAGGACATTCACTGAACTGCAGAATATTGGATCCCACTGGTGGTACCCCACCCAGAGCCTGTGACTGACTTCTGGTGACTCTCTTTGGACACTGGCACTGCCTCATCTGCACACACACAGAGAGCTGGAAGTGCCTGGGGTTTATGTCTCCTGGGAGGGGGGTCTATGAGCAGTGACCGTTGGCCACAGAAGTATGAAACCTAGATTCTCTGCCTCCAACCATGGCAAATTCTAAGACCTAACATATTTCAGAGCTCTCTGCAGGATTAGGCTAAAGGCACTCTTTCCAGGTCCTTGCCCCAAATTCTATCTTTGCACAACTTCCTCCTTTCTTGTGGCCTGCTTCCCTCAGCCCTTAAGAGTTTCTTCTAAGAGCTCTTCCTTAATAAATCACTTACACATGAATTCTCATCTCAAGGTCTGGTTCTGGGGAACTGGTTTAAGTCAAAGATGATTTAACTTAGTCCTTGCCCTTAGAGGCTGGCATAACATCTAATGAATTATACTCTAATACCTGGAGAATGTGATAGAGAGAGCCTGTGAGAGTCTGAAGTTAATAACTCATCAGGAGAAGACAGCAGGCACTTCACTTAGAAAGTGTTAGCCAATCTGGGTTTTTAAGGATGAATAGGAGCTGGTCAGATAGGAAATATAGTGTGGAGGTGGGTGTTACAATGTGCAGAGATAAAAGGGGAGAGAAGAATTATAATTATAAATGATGTGGTTCCTGTGCTTAAGGAATTCCAACCTGGTAAGTGAACCTGGAAAGCCAAACAGGTTTCAGAGAAATGACTATACATGGGATAAATAAGGGCCAGAATAAACAAGATGCTGTTCTTAGAGTATGGAGCTGGGTCTAGAAGAGTGAAAATGAATTTTCTAGGCCAAGAAGGGACTGAATGACACTTAAGAAGAGAAAATGATGTGTAATGACAGAGCGATATGAAAAGCCTTGATATCTTCAGGAAGCGCAAGTTCAAGGTAGCTCCTCAAATTCGGAAATACAGGGTAAGAAGAATACATCTTTTTTATTCATTTCCTTTCAAAAAGTCTAGTATGTTTTGTAAACTTTTTCACCATCTGCTTGTGTCTTTCTTTCTCTTTAAGCACAGAGGAGCAGGCTTCCAGCCCACAGCCTTCAGCGGGAACGCTATTGGGGTGGCTTGTGGTTCATATTCCACATTCTCTTTGAGAATCTTGCCACTCCCTCCCCATCAAGAGGTCGAATCTATGCCCCTCTCTTTTCAAACTTGGTTAGTTTTAGGACTGCCTCGAATAATATAATTCAGCTGAAGTGATGTCATGAGACTGCTGAAGCCAGATCAGAAGAGGCAGTATATGGGCCACTTGGTGAGCACCATATCTGAGACTTCATCAACCTGGCTATCACTGTTTGTCCTGCCCTGGTGATTCCCTGAGGCCCTGCCCCACCCAGCTTTCAGGCCCACCTAAGCTACTTCCTGTGGTTTTTCAATACAAAATATCTCTCTTTGTTCATGCTTCAGACTTTCCTAAAAATCTCTCAAACAAGCAGCATTGGCCTTGTGGTGCCCCATACCTCTTTCTAAGGGTCCCAGGCCCAGCTTCTTTGGTTTGCAGCTTGGCCTGTCCAGGGCACCTCCAAGCCCAACACAAGTAGCAGCCATCTGCAGATCACTCTGTCATTCATGCTGGGTGGCCCTGGGCAGCCCACAGGCAGCGGCTGACCTTGGCCTCCAATTCCTGAGGGGCTCCAGAGCCAACAAACCTGGTAGGCAGCTTCAGACCATGTCAAACACCACCCAGTCACCTTCACAATTTACATACTCAAGGGGAGGACTCAGCATACACCAGAGCCCTAAAGAAGTAAATCATGCACCATGGGCAAAGAAGAAGAGGAAGGAAGAAGAGGAGGAGGAGGAGGAAGAGAGAAATAGCAATAAAAGGAATATCTGTCTAATTGTTGATAGAGAAATACATCAACAGATGTACCTAAAAAACAAAAATGAACAGGCAAAATAGAAACAAACTCATAGATATAGAGAATGTTTTGACAGTTGCCAGATAGAAGGGTGTGAGGGGGATGGGAGGAAAAGGTGAAGGGATTAATAAGTACAAATTGCCAGTCACAGAGTAGTCACAGGGATGTAAAGTACAGCACAGGGAATACAGTCAGTAATATTCTAATAAATATGTATGGTGCCAGATGGGTAAGAAACTAATATAGTATTGTATGTCAACTGTAATTAAAAAATGATTTTAAGTAAAGAAAAAATGAAGAAAAAGGCTGAGGCAAAGACTCAAAGACAGAAACAGAGAAGAAAGTCAGAGTTCCACAGGCACAAGTCTGCGATCAGACATAGGTATATAAAGGCACCTTCCCATCTTTATTCTAGCCAACCTTCTCTGAACAATAGAAAATCCATTCTGGTTTCACGAGACAATTTTACCACTATCATTCAAGCATTAGAATCATGAAAATATTTTGTGCTTTTCCAAGAGGATTAATTTGCTTTTAAAATATAAAACATAAGCCCTGGCTCTGGCTGGTGTGTCTCAGTGGATTGAGCACTGGCCTGCAAACTGAAAGGTTGCTGGTTTGATTTCCAGTCAGGGCACATGCCTGGGTTTTGGGCCAGGTCCCTGGTTGGGGGCGTGCAAGAGGTAACTGATTGATGTTCCTCTCACACATCAATGTTTCTCTCTCTCTTTTTCCCTCTCTTCCCCTCTCTCTAAAAATAAATACATAAAAATCTTTTAATTAAAAACAAAACCCATAAGCCCTGGCCAGGTAGCTCATTTGGTTAGAGCAGTGGTCCCCAACCTTTTTGCTACCAGGAACCAGTTTTGTGGGAGACAATTTTTCCACAGATTGGGGGTGGGAGGCAGGAGGGCTTTATAGCCTGCCTCCAGATGCATCTTAATTGTCACTTGCCACTCACTGATAGGGTTTTGATATGACTCAGGAAGGAATTGATTTATTATGGTCTCTGTGCAGTCACACCTCTCTGCTAATGATTATCTGTAGTTGCAGCCTCTCCCCAGTGCTGGCATCACCGTCCCAGCTCCAGCTCAGATCATCAGGCATGAGATTCTCTTAAGGGGTGGGCAACCTGGATCCGTCACAGGCAGTTCACAGTCAGGTTTGTGCTCCTATGAGAATCTAATGCCTCCGCTGACCTGACAGGAGGCGGTGCTCAGGCAGTAATGCAAGTGATGGGGAACAGCTGTAAGTACAGATAAAGCTTCGCTTGCTTGCCTCCTGCTCTGTGGCCAGGCTCGCAACAGGCCAGCAGGTACCGGTCCATGGTCCAGGGTTTGGGAACCCCTGGGTTAGAGTGTTGTCCTGATCCACCAAGGTTTCAGGTTCAAACCTCAGTCAGGGCACTCACAAGAATCAACCAATGAATACATAAATATGTGGAACAACAAATCAATATTTCTCTCTCTCTCTCTCTCCCTCCTTCTCTCTCTCTAAAAATCAATTTAAAAAAAGTATAAAATGTAATATAAAATACAAAGCTCTTCAGAGCTCCTTTTTTTCCTGCTAGGTGGGATGCTGCCCAATTCATGAATTGTTAAATTAAGCCAATTAGATCTTCAAAAAAACACCCAGAATAATGTTTGACCAAACGTCTGGATTCCCTGTGACCCTGTCAAGTTAATGCATACAATTTAACACCAAGCCTTAATGCAATATGAAGAGGGCAATTTACGTCTATGGTATTCTTTGCAAAACCCACAACCCCAGTCTAATCATGAAGAAAAACATCATTTAAACCCAAATATAGAAACGTTTTACAAAGTGACTGGCCAGTACTCTTCAAAACTACGTGGTGAGAAAAATCAAAGACTGAGAAACTGTCAAATAATAGAGCAGACTAAGAAGACATAAATACTAAATGCAATGTGGCATCCAAGATTGGATCCTGGCACACAAAAGGATATTAATAGAAAAGCTGACAAAATACAAATAAAACCAGGACATTAATAGTATTATACCAATGTTAGCTTCTTAGTTTTAAGAAATGTACCACAGCTGTGCAAGGTGTTAACACTGGGGGAATGTGGGTAAAGTTTACACAGGAACTCTTGTACTATCTTTACAACTTTTCTGTACATCTAAAATTATTTCAACATTAAAAAGTTTATTTAAAATGCATTTAAATTAAAAAGAGGGGTGGATTTTTAAAATAATATTGAGTGATCATTACATCAAATTTTGTAAGAATGGCTTCAGAGTGACTGAGGAAATAGTGATTTCTTATAGTGATAGTTCACAACTGGGCACCTTGAGCAGAAACTGATTCAAGAGGCACATATTGGAAGTCTCAGCTTCTAAGTGTCTGAGATCTGGCAAAGCAGAATGGAGGGGTGGTCTGGTGACCCTTACACACATGACAAAGGGCAGAGGGCAGAGACCTCCTGGGAACCGTGAGACCATCTCAGATAGGAGTTAGGGACAATGGAACAGAGAGACCAGGGTCCTGCCCAAGAAGTCTTCCAAAAACCCAGGGGAAGTGCATACCCCTGAATGATGTTAGAACTTAATAAAAAGAGAAAAATAAAGCCTTTAACTTTTTTTTTGCCAAAATAAGAAAATTTGAGGTTCATTCCAGTATAAACATTTCAGCAAATACTGGAGTGCTCTATGTGCCTGGATCTGTTCAAGTTTCTGGGGATGAGAATTCTCAGCAGTAAGAATGCAAAGTGTCCACAATTCTAGAGGGAAACAACAGAAAATAAGCAAATAAACAGTGTATAATATTACTTCAGCTACCAATAGTTGCTTTGAAGAAAGCAATTCACACAGCAAACTGAATGAAATGAGGGATCAATCAGCTATGGAAAATCTGGAGAACACATTCCAGACAGAGGGAGAGGCATTGCCAAAGCCCAGAGCTAGCAACAGCTTTGGTATGTCCACAGAAGAACATGAAGGTCAGGTGGCTCCAGTGAAGTGAGCAAAGCAGAAATTGGCCAGAGAGGACATTGAGGAGATGGACAGAGGTCGGACAATGTAGGACCTTGTGACTGTGGTAAAGAGTGCTGAAGATAAAAACTTGCACAAAAATGCAGAAGATGTTGTTAATTATCACTTGGTTATGATGTAATGGGTCATGTGTGGTCGTCCAAATGAATCAAAACTTCGGAAATGTGAAGATAGGGGGATTTCTTTAAAAATGTACAGATTAAATACATAAATTTTCCTCTGCTCCATACCAAAACATTACTCAGATGAAAGTAAAAGAATAAAATGATACAAATCCTGCCCTGGCTGGTGTAGCTCAGTGGATTGAGCATGGGCTGGGAACCGGAGGGTCCTGGTTCGGTTCCCCGTCGGGGCACATGTCTGGGTTGCGGGCCGGGTCCCCAGTGAGGGCCATGTGAGAGGCAACCATGCATTGCTGTTTCTCTCCTTCTCTGTCTCCCTCCCTTCCTCTCTCTAAGATAAATTTTTTAAAAAATGATACAAATCCATAAAAAAAGAGATCACAGAGATTGTATAAGTCAAGGTTTTATCAGGAAAACAGAAGCCGCTCTGTATTTCAAGTAGGAAAGGCATTAATATGGGAAACTGAGGCTTATCCCACCACTGGAAGCCTGGAGAAGGAGGGGCAGGTAAGACACTTTCACCAACTCAGCCTGTAACACCAAAGTGAGTGAACCTTAGGAGCAACCCAGAACCTCTATAGCAACCCAAGGGCGGGGCCAGGTATAAGGTGAAACGAGTGAGGCAGTCACCTTAGACACAAATTTTAAGAGGGCACAAAAACTCTCATGTATGAGTGTTCTCCAGAGAAACAGAGCCAGTATGAGACATGTATATGTGTGGAGATTTATTATAGGAATTGGTTCACACAGTTACAGAAGCTGGGAAGTCCTCCTCTCTGTGGTCTGCAAGCTAGAGAACAGGAAAGCTGGTGATGTCAGTCTCAGTCAGAGTTCAAACGCCCAAGAACCAGAGACACCCATGTCTGAGGGCAGGAGAAGGTGGATGTCTCAGCTCCAGCAAAAAAAAAAAATATTAAATTCACCCTTTCTCCACCTTTTTTCTATTTAAGCCTTCAACAGATTGGATGATGCCCACTCACACTGGTGAGGGGTATCTTCTTTACCTAGTCTAGTGAATAAGATACTCATCTCTTCCAAAAATACCCTCAAAGACACACCAAGAAATAGTGTTTTACCAGCTATCTAAGCATTCTGTCACTCAACCAAATTGACACATAAAATAATAATTACAGTTCATTTATAAAAGTAAAGAATATTTTAATGCAATATATTTTTTAAAAAACAAACAATGCAAAAGAAATACTTGATGAACAAAATGTCAACATTTTCAATGAAAGCAAATTGACCCAGCAGTTGCACTCACTTCACCACAATCCCAGTCCTGCTCAAGGGCTCTGGGAGGACCCACTGCCATCTCAGCTACCCGCAGTCCTAATGGGACTGATTTGTCATAGCCTGGAAGATAATGAGATCTTCAGGTCGGCTGTCTTCTGCCCGCTGCCAGGAAAACATCTCTTTTATCTGCCAAAGAGGGAGGTGATGCCGTCGAGTGAATAACAAATATGCCAACAGGTATGTTAAGAAGTTTCAAAAACTGGAAATCAGGTAAAGATATTAGCAGAACTCAGAAATATGAATATCAAATACTTGCAGAGGAAGAAAATGACAAATAAACCTAGCTGTAGAATCTCTAAAAGGTCAGTGTTATGAGTTGAACTGTGTCATTCCTAAATTCATATGTGGAAATCCTAACCCTGATACCTCAGAACGTGACTATTTTTAGAGATAGTATTTTTCTTTTACCTTTATATTTATTTTTTTTTTCAGAAATATATTTTATTGATTATGCTATTACAGTTGTCCCATTTTCTCCTCTTTACTTCCCTCTGCCCTGCACCCACCATCCCACCCACATTCCTCCACCTTCGGTCATGTCCATGGGTCATACATATAAGTTCTTTGGCTTCTCCATTTCCAATACTATTCTTTTTTTTAATGAAACAATATTTTTAAAGATTTTATTTATCTATTTTAAAAGAGAGGGGAAAAAAAGGAAGCATCATTGTGTGGCTGCTTCTCATGCGTCCCCCACTGGGGACCTGGCCCGCAATCTGGACATGTGTTCTGACGAGGAATCAAACCCACAACCCTTTGGTTCGCAGTCCGGCACTCAATCCACTGAGCTACATTAGCCCAGACCATTCATTTCCTATAGTATTCTTAACCTCCCCCTGTCTATTTTGTACCTACCATGTATGCTACTTATTCCATGTACCTTTTCCCCATTCTCCCCACCCCCACACTGCTAACCCTCCATGTGATCTCTATTTCTGTGATTCTGTTCCTGTTCGAGTTGTTTGCTTAGTTTGTTTTTGTTTTTGTTTTTCCTTTAGGATTGGTTGTTGATAGTTGTGAGTTTGTTGTCATTTTACTATTAATATTTTTTACTTTCTTTTTCTTAGATAAGTGCCTTTAACATTTCATATAATAAAGGCTTGGTGATTATGAACTCCTTTAACTTGACCTTATCAGGAAAGCACTTTATCTGCCCTTCCATTCTAAATGGTAGCTTTGCTGGATAGAATAATCTTGAATGTAGGCGTTCACCTTTCATGACTTCAAATACTTCTTTACAGCTCCTTCTTGTCTGTAAGGTTTCTTTTCAGAAATCATCTGATAGTCTTATGAGAACTCCTTTGTAGGGAAGTGTCTCCTTTTCTCTTACTGCTTTTAAGATTCTCTCCTTAGGGATCAACTTCTGGCCAAGACAGAGGCATAGGTAGATACACTGTGCCTCCTCGCACAA
>PVJI01018197.1:0-33909 GCA_004026765.1 Micronycteris hirsuta | reverse complement strand
CCGAGTGACAGAGGAAGCCTGGGGTGCTTTGGCCTACAGAGGAGCCTCACAGTCAGGCTGATTCGGGGAGGGTGGTTGAGGAATGGCTGACCAGGCAAAGGTGACTCTCGGACTAGCTCTTTTTAAAATCAGTCCTACTACAAAAGTAATGCCTGCCCATTGCTGAAATGAGTAAGCCAAGCCGCATGCAGAGAGAGAATGGCACTGCAGGCAGACAGACCGTCTGCTTCAAGTAACAAAATCAAGAGAAGGAACGTGGATCATCGAGGAGACAGAAAGTAGTCCTCAGGCCACAGAGGACACCACGAGAGAAAGTGACAGGGTATGTGTGACTAGAGTGGATCAGTCAGGGTGTGAACTTTACTTTGAAGGCTATGGAGCGCCACTCAAGGGATTTAAGAAGGGGACTGACACGCTCAGATTTGTGCTTTAAGAAAGTTGAGTCTTCCAGCAGTGAGGAAGAAAAGTGACAATGGGGGCCAGAAAACCCAGGTGACATCAGAGGAGGGGGCACCTTTATGTAATGTGTCCCCAAAGGAGGCACCCTCTGCCAACCATCAGGCAGGACTAGGTGCAAACAGGTGGCTTTTGTGATGGGCCAGCCCACAGCAGTGTCTTCCTGAAATCAGCTGCCGGCCTGAAGGGGCCCTTTTTGGTGTGGCTTTCTGAAAATGGCACAAAGGTGCCCACTGAGTGTGAGAATTACACAAAAGAGCTGCTCCACTGGGCTGAGGCAGCCCCATATGGCTTGGTTTGGCACCACGTCTTGCAGCCCAACCCCAACTTGGTTTGGTGCCACATGCCTTGGACAACCCATCTAGAGTCACACAGCTTAGGTTTGAATCCCAAATGTGTGACCGTGATGCTCCGTGCCTCCCTTTCCCCATCTCGAAGAACTATCCTACAGTTGCCGTGTGAACGAAGTAGCAAGCACGTAGCAGGGTGCCCATCACAAAGTCAGTAAGTGTCCAAAAACTCTTGACTATTATTATTGTTTCTAAGAACCTGCTTCTGAAATAAGCTTTAAAATGTAAAAGTAGTTTTGGGGCGAGGCTTGCAGAATGATGTTGACTATCTTACCACTGGAGTCTGTTTCAGAATCAGAGTCAGTGTCGCTATCGTCAGAATAATTCTTGTGTTTTCTTTTAGATGATTTTTTCTTCCTTCTTTTCTTGAGCCTTTCTTTTGAGTGACTACCCTTCTTCTTCTTCTTCTTTTCTTCTACATAGAATACAAATAAAAACTAACTTCTTAAGAAGCATTTCTGAGTATCAATTTTATTGTATTTGAAAATATTAAAAAAAGAATCTGCGATAGACAATTTGAACAAAAGCAAAGTCTAATGTTTAACTATTTATAAACTTATTTTTTAACTTCTAAATAAAAAAGCCCTGTATTTGAAACATACCTTCTGAAGTAGAAGCTGAAGTGGTGCTTTTCTTTGGTTCCTCATCCTCTACTGGTGTATGTTCATCAGAGCTGAATTTAAAGAACATGGTTATTGCAGTGATCATATACTGCAAGTTTGAGAATACGCGGATTATACCTGGAATGGATGATTTCTCTCATCAGCAGGTATTATTTAAATAAAATAGGAGGTGCTTAAGATATTGCTCTATAGTACTTTGCTTTTGAAGGATGGAATGGTAACTATTTTTTCCATAGCTCTTCCTTTTGAAAGAAGAAAGTATGTTAACTGACCTCATCTTGGAAAGTACATTTCTGATTGCACATTGACTGGAACATTTTCTTTGTGCATATGGACTAATGATGTGATCTGTAAAATGATGGTTCAGGACTGGCTCATACATAGACTTATGTCCTTGAAACAATTCTCAAGGGCTCTGACAGTCTCCTTTAGAAGAACCAAGAACTTACCTAGAATTCATCCTTCACTGGGAAAAAGAAGTTACAAAAGCATTTCCCTCCCAATTTCACTCACAAATCTGCAGAATTATTTGTAGTTAGTAGTATAAGGATGGCCAAAGACTTGTAAATAGCATACAGAAATGTCTCAATGACTAAACAGTGGAAGGTACACATAGAGAGGCTCTTTCAAGTCATCAGATCAGCTTAGCTCAGAGGCCCGAGGTTAAAAAGGCATCAGTCTCCCCACCCCCACCCCCGCTTTACTACTATATAGTCCAAACCCCTAGGACTCATGAATATCCAAGCAGTTTGGGTTTTCAGCCACTTTTGGAAAAAAATGGCTCCATTTTCTCACTCTGTGGTTTTCTTAAACTAGTTCAGTGTTTTATAATCTCCTAGTAATAAAGCAGTGTTGTTTTCTAAGCTATAATGGTTGACTTTATTCTTCTATTTTGAAAAGTTTTGACTTGTTTGAATGTATGTAATATATACAAAGGAAACTTTAATGTATTTGTTTTCATAATTTAATATTGTTTGTATTTGTGCTTATATAATAGTTTTTAATATAAAGTATTATAGAATTGAAGGTGGAATGCTTAGAACCAAAGTTATTCTTTTTTATTTTAATCCTCACCCAAGGGTATGTTAATTGATTTTAGAGAGGAAAGCAAAGAGAAAGAGAGAGAGAGAAACAGAAATATTGATGTGAGAAACCGCAATCAGTTGTGCCCTGACTGGGGATTGAACCCGCAACCCAGGTATGTGCCCTGACCAGGAATCAAACCCACAACCTTTTGGTGTATAGGATGACGTCCCAACCAACTGAGCTACCTGGCCAGGGCAAACCAAAGTTATACTTTTTAAAAAAATTTTCTTAATTTTTATTTATTGATTTTAGAGAGATAGGAAGGGGGAAGAGACAGAGAGACAGCAATTTGTTGTTTGACTTATTATATGTATTCTTTGGTTGATTCTTGTATGTGTCCTGACTGGGACCAAACTCCCAACCTTGGTGTATCAGGACCATGCTCTAACCAATTGAGCTACCAGATCAGGGCTCAAACTTATTCTTAATAAAAATCACCACATGGTTAGACCATGAAAGAAAATAAAGACCATGGTCATAAGAATTAGAAATGTTGGTGGCTGGTCAAGATGATGGGAGTACCTAAACATGGTACTCAGAACCTCATGCAATCACATCGCAATTACAACTAAACTACAGAACAACCATCATTCAAAACCACCTGATATCTAGCTGAACAGAAGTCCTATAACTAAAAATATTCTAAAGAAGCCACATCGAGACTGGTAGGAGGGACAGAAACACTGAACAGGCTGGTCCCACACCCATATACAGCAGTTAAAAACTGGGAGGGATATCTTGGCTGCAGAGGTCCCTCTCTGAGGAGCAAGTTGCCCCAGCCCCACCCAGGCACCCTAGCCCAGGTTCCAGTGCCAGGAAGAGAAGTTCCATAACTTCTGGGTGTAAAAACTAGCAGGGATTGTGGCTGAGTGAGAGGGAGGGATTCTGGAGACCCAGACATTCCTCTTAAACAGCCTGTGCATGGACTTACTCGGACTCACTCCCTCTGAGCTCCAGTGCTGGGGCAGCAGGTCGAAAGGCACCAGGGACATACGGGGAGTGAGTCCAACTGAATTGACTTGCATCAGGGAGAGGGCTGGAGGGGCAGCTTTCTCCCAGACAGAAATGCTGGCAAAGGCCATTGTTTCTTTGCTGAGCCCTCTCCACACAGAGCCGGCAGGTGGGTGCCATATCTGAAAAACCATCAACCTGGCTCACACTGTTCACCCCACCCTGCTGATTCCCTGAGACCCTGCCCCACCCAGCTTGAGGGCCCAGCAAAGCCCTTTCCAGCGGCTTTTCCATACAAAGGGCCTCTCTTGCCTCATGATATGGGCTTCCGGAAAATCTCTCAAACAAGTAGTACCTGGCCTCAGCATGCCCCGTACCTCTTGCTAAGTGGCCCCAGGCCTGGCACTAGCAGCAGCTGGCCTTGGTTTGCAGCTTGGCCTCTCCCAGACACCTCCAAACCCAGCCATCTGCAATAGCTCATGCCAGGCGGACCCAGGCAGGGTGCAGGTGGTGGTTGACTGTGCACCTCCTGGGAGGCCTCAGAGGCAGTGCACCCGGTGAACTGCTTCAGACCATGCTGGAGTACAACTCAACCACCTCCATGAGTGACATATTCAAGAGGCAGACTCAGCAGGCACCAAAACCTCAATGAAGCAAGTGCTACTCTGCGGAGTACAGCAGCTCCTCCACTGTACTTGCAGTTGGACCTTGCAGCTCATCGGCATGGTGGTCAATCCCTCCCAGTGCTGTGCCAGCAGCAATTTGTTGTAGTTGTGGACTCAACTATACCAGGCAGTGCACACACCTTACATAGGGGGTGCACCTGGAGTGCCCAGCTCAGGGGACCAGAGACACCATAAGACCATGCTACCAAGTCCAGGAGACATAGAAGCTCTACCTATTACATGGAAACAAACACAGGGAAGCAGGCAAAATAAGGAGACAAATGGGTCCCAAATGAAAGAATATGAGAAATCTTCAGAAAAAGAACTAAATGAAATGGAAACAGGCAAACGACAAGATACAGAGTTCAAAACAATGGTTATAAGGATGTTCAAGAAACATATAAATAGGCATGAAAACCATAAAAAACCTGGTCAGAAATGAAGGATATACTAACTGGAATGAAGAATAATTTACAATGAATCAACAGTAGACTGATTTGGAATATGAGGAAGCAGAAAACAATCAGAACAGCAAAAGAAAAAAAATACAAAAAAAATGAGGATATTGTAAGGAGCCTCTGGGACAATTTCAAGCACTCCAACATTTGCACCATGGGGTGCCAAAAGGAGAAGACATAGAGGAAGGAATTGAAAACCTATTTGAAAAAACAATGATGGAAAACTTCCCTAGTCTGGTGAAGGGAATACACATACAAGTCCAGGAAGCACAGAGTCCCAAACAAGATAAACCCAAAGAGGGCCACACCAAGACACATCATAATTAAAATGCCAAAGGTTAAAGACAAAGAGAGAATCTTAAAATCAGCAAGAGAAAAACAGTTAATGTCCTACAAGGGAGTTCCCACAAGACTGTCAACTGATTTCTCAACAGAAACTTTGCAGGCTAGAAGGGATTGGCATGAAATACTCCAAGTGATGAAAAGTAAGGACTTACAACCAAGATTACTCTACCAAAAGAAAAGGAGAAGAAGAGAAGGAAGAGGAATCAATAATATGAATAATAAAATGGCAATAAATATATATCTATCAATGATTAACTTAAATGCAAATGGATTAAATGTGCCAATCAAAAGATATAAGGTAACTGAATGGATAACAAAATAAGACCCTGCCCTGGCTGGTGTAGCTCAGTGGATTGAGCGTGGGCTGGGAACCAAAGGGTCCCGGTTCGATTCCCAGTCAGGGCACATGCCTAGGTTGCAGGCCGGGTCCCCTTCGGGGCCAAGTGAGAGGCAACCATACATTGCTGTTTCTCTCCCTCTCTGTCTCCCTCCCTTCCCCTCTCTCTAAAAATAAATAAAAATAAAAAAAATCTAAAAAAAAAGCACATCATTATGTGCTTTAAAAAAAAAAAACAAAAAAACAAAATAAGACCCTTACCTATGCTGTCTACAAGAGACTCACTTTAGATCGAAAGATACACACAGACTAAAGGTAAAGGGATGGAAAAGATATTTTATGAAAATGGAAACAAAACAAAAACAAAAAGCCGGGGAGCAATACTTATACTTGACAAATAGACTTTGAAACAAAAGCCATTAACAAGAGACAAAGAAGGATCCAGCGACTCCACTACTGGGTATTTATCCAAAGAAACCCAAAAAACTAAATTGAAAAAGCATATACATCCATATGCTTACTGCAGCATTATTTACAATCGCCAAGGTACAGAAGCAACCTAAGTGTCTATCAATAGATGAATGGGTAAAGAAGTGGTACATACATACAATGAAATATGACTCAGCCCTAACAAAGAATGAAATCTTGCCTTCTGCAACAACATGGATGGACCTAGAGGGTATTATGCTGAGTGAGATAAGTCAGCCAGAGAAAGACAAATGCCACATAGTTCACTTACATATGGGATTTATAAAATCAAATAAGCAGAACAGAAACATACTCATAGATACAGAAAACACTGACAGCTGTCAGACAGGAGAGGGGTTGGTGGGGCTGGGTGAAAAAGGTAAAGGGATTTAGAAATACAAATTGGTAGTTACAGAATAATCACAGGGATATAATGTATAGCATAGGGAATAGTGTAATAACTATATATGGTGCCAGATGGGTACTAGATTTATCAGTGTGATCACTATGTAAGTTATGTAAATGTCTAATCATGGGATTGTACATCTGAAACTAATATAATATTGTATGTCAACTGTAATTTAAAAAGAAGAAAAAGAATCAGGAAAGTGATAAAATATGGACAGAGTATACACATATAGAGTTAAAAAGTTTCAGTAGCAAATGATTTCCAAGAACTATTAAAAGCAAGCACTGGACTGCTTTTTTAAGAGTACTGTTTAAGGATTTACCACCTTCATAATAATATAGTAATCATTTACACTTGCATAATGCTTTAGAATTTACAAAATGCTATTCAAACTGAAATAAGCATGTAAGATTTATATTTTCTGAAGAAAGCACAGGACAAAAGTAAGGCAATGGGAGCCATAAGGAGCAATGAAAGAAAGTGGGGATAAGAAGGCTGCGGGAAGATGTCGTAATTTTATTCTATGTGTGTAAAGGACATACGGCAGAACAGCAACTGTTTCATTTCCCCAGAACAAGAATCTCACATAGTACAGTAAAAACACATTTCATTCTGTCATACAGAATTCTGAAAATGAGTGTTATAAAAAAATTCTGTAACGGTTTAGAAAAGGAATTCTTATACCATATAATCTTCTCTGCAAATCACATCCAGAATAATTTAGATATTGCTTAGAAAATTAATTTCAGGGTTCTTTCCAACTCTAATTCTTTGAGGTGAGATTCGTCAAGCATTTTCCAAAGGTATTTATAAGAACAAATTTCAGATAATAATGCTTTATCACCCTGTCACAAATTACAAGTTTATCAGTCAAGCCCACTGTTTCAACTCAACCTAAAGTAGACACAGAAACAGAGGAGAAGGGAGAAGAAGCTTATGAACAGAACCGAAGCGAAAAAAAAAACAAGGAAAAGGAAAAAGGATTAAACCTTCAGATACTACTTGATATAGGAAAACTAAACAAAACCATATCAGTATGTTTATTGAAAAAAATTCTTTGGGGAACAGAATAGAAAGCCCAGAAATAAATCTACACATATGGGGGGGACTGAAAAAAGAAAACCAAACCCTGGAATCTATTTCTACAAAATTGTGTATTTATTCGTATATGTTTAAACTTCAGCCACCTTCAAAGTACTCTCCATTTGATGCAATATACCTCTTGAGATGTTTTTTCCACTGCTCAAAACAGTTTTTGAACTCATCAATTTTGATGCCTTTTAATGCTTCTGCTGGTTTTTTGTTTCACCTCTTCCACGTCCACAGAATGTTTCCCTTTGAGGACTTTTTTCATTTGAAGAAACAAACCAAAAAAAGTTTCTCAGGGCCAGATAGGGTGAACAGGGAGGGTGGGGCACAGGGGTCATGCCGTTTTGGTCAAAAACTGCTGAACACTCAGCACGGTGTGGGCAGGTGCGCTGGTAAATCACCCAACATGAAATGTGCAAACACGTTGAAAGAGCCTTCAAAAAAAAATTCATTGAAGCCAAATGCAGCCTCTCACAACAATGCCAGCTGGTACACTGATTCAGATGGGTTCCCAGAACACTCAACTAGCGGGGAAAGCCTATACTACAAGGGTCACACATCCAGAAGATAATTCTGGTTTGTTGCGGGGGTCCCCCTTGTATATGGTCAATTAATTTACAATGAAGGAGCCAAGAACATATAGGGTGAGGCAAAAGTAGGTTTACAATTGTGAGTACATGAAACATGGTGTATTCTTGCATTATTATTTATTATTATTATTATTTCCCATATGAATAACTACAAACCTACTTTTGCCTACCCCTGTATAAAAATATCAAATCATTATGCTGTATACCTGAAAGCAATATAATGTTGTGTGTCAATTATACTACAAAAAAATCCCTTTGTAATGCTAACATCTGACATGCAAACTGCTACTGGATTGATAAAAAAATGATTAGAAATAGTATAAAAGTATTTGTTTTAACACAGGACCCTTCTATGAACAGGAATTAGCATCCTGTGAATAACAATTTAAGAAAACTATTAGCATGCCAAAATCTGCTAACAACAGGTATGTTCAATGTCTTTAAAACTTAAGGGGTAGCCCTGGCTGGTGTGGCTCAGTGGATTGAGTGTCAGCCTTGGAACTGAGAGGTTACTGGTTCAATTCCCAGTTAGGGCACATGCCTGGGTTGTGGGCCAGGTCCCCAGTTGAGGGCATGTGAGAGGCAACTGACCAATGTTTCTCTCCCTCGCTTCTCCTCTCTCTAAAAATAAATAAATAAAAAAAAACTTAAGAGGTAGAATTGCATTAATCACAAGAAAGGAGAAAAATGTGAGCTGTATTTAACAAAAATTTTAACAATAGACTCTGGATTTAAACAAATGTTACATATAAAAATATATTTTTAATCACTTACTCTGGTTCTGGATTCTTTGGAGAAAGTCCCCATACTTCAGGAGCTCCCAATTCTCCAATCCTCTCTCTCTCGCTTAATCTCCTAGAAGATATAGGCTTGTGAATTAGCACTCCATGGATAAATTTTTTTCCTAAACATATAATGAAATTCAATGAAGTCCAGTTAAGTCCTATTTCCCCTTACATTTTAATTTTTTAAAAAAGATCTTATCTATTTTATTTTTAGGTAGAGGGGAAAGGAGAATGAGAGGGAGAGAAACATCAATGTGTGGCTGCCTTTTACATACCCCTCAATGGGGACCTGGCCCACAACCCAGGCATGTGCCCTGACTGGGAATCAAACCAGTGACCTTGTGGTTCACAGGCCAGCGCTCAATCCATTGAGCCACACCAGCCACGGCTTAAACTTTAAATTAATAAAAAGTTGGCTTAGCCCTGGCTGGTGTGGCTCAGTGGACTGAGCTCTGGCCTGAGGACTGGAAGGTCGCAGGTTTCTTTCCTGGTCAGGGCACATACCTGGGTTGCAGGCCAAGTCCTCAGTTGGGGATGTGTGAGAGGCAACCACACATTGATGTTTCTCTCCCTCTCTTTCTCCCTCCTTTTCCTTTCTCTAAAAATAAATACATTTATTTAAAAAAATAAAAATAAAAACTTGGCTTAAATGTAAAGTTAACAAATACGATCAGATGTTTTGATAGTACTATCAAATGGCACAGACTATAGACAGCTTGAGAGGCTGGGCCAGAAATGCAGCCTGGGAGGCTGTCAAGTGCATCCTCCCTGCCACACGCGTGATATAGCTCCCAACTGCTCATTTCATCTTCTGCAATGTGTGAGTGACAGAAACAGTTTTATATTTGTAAATAACTTCCTTTGTTTACACACATTTATGAAAATAAAGAGGTCAATACTTTTGTTTGGTCAAACCTTCTGTTTGTTGACACTCAAGAATTAATGAATAAAATAGCTCTGGCTGGTGTGGCTCAGTAGGATGGGCATCATCCCACAAGGCAAAGGGTCACTGGTTCAATTCCAGGTCAGAGCCTGGGTTGCAGGTCAGGTACATGGTTAGGGGCATGCGAAAGCCAACTGACTGATGTTTCTCTAGCCCATTGACGTTTCTCTCCCTTTCTTTCTCCTTCTCTTCCCCTCTCTCTAAAAATAAATTAAAAAAATAAATAAAATCTTAAAGAAACAATTAATGAAGAAAATAAAAACGAAGCATTAGAAGTAGAAAATAAAGAGAGCTCTGAAAAAGAAATTTTATTTGACAAAAAAATTGTACTCAATGAGATACAGGGTTTTTCTTTTTTCCATTTCATTCCTTTTTAGAAAAAGATTACATCTCTAAGAGGACACACAGAAAAAAATCTGTTTTATGTTTGTGATTTCTTCCCTTAATTTTTGCTGTTATTCATAAACCAACAAACATAAAAACCTAAGGCTCAATTCCCCAAAGTTTAGCAGCTTGTGACTCCATTTGTTTAAAAAAAACCTTACAAAATAAATATAATTCTTTAATGAGGGGAAGAGGTATTATAACTGTGCAGTCAGGTTTCCCACTCGAAGAGACAGTCTAACAAGAGACACACTTATGACTGAACTTGGAATATTGTGCATACAGGAGGAAGAATGCTTGACAGGCTGCAAAGAGCAAGCAGTCAAATTCAAGCCCTGTTGCCATCTGTCCTTTTAAGATAAACTATTTATCTTCTAAATGTACAGATGCAAATTTCATCCAAAAGTTCCAACATCTTTTGGTGACGATTATCTAGCAAGAAGCTGCTTGCTATTCGATTGACACAGCCTGGGGATAACTTTCTGAAAATCTTAATTTGGAGAGGTAGGTCTCCAGCCTAACTCAGGACCATTTTCACTGTTTCTGTTCCCATGCAGGAAAACCTAGTAATGAACACTGTAAGGACTATTTATTAGGTTCCAAGCACTAAATCATTACAACTATAAAAGCAATTGTACTAATTTTATCCCTTTTTGAAGAGTGAAGAAATTAAGCTCAGAGAGGATGAGTAATGTGCCCCAGGTCACACAACTATTAAGCAGCAAAGCAGGGCTTTGAATCCAGGCAGTCTGATTCTGAAGCCTGTCCTCCTCATCACTATTCTTCACGGGCTTCCCTCTCCTGGAAGAAAACAATTCATGGGGACATCTGTCGCTGTTGAAACCTTATTCTCAATGCCTGTAATACTTTTAAATGTCTTGTTTTTAACACATAGTGCACGTAAAGCACTTAGTACAGTGCCTGGCACATAATTTAACACTCATTAAGCATTAGACATTAAGACTTAGAAATAATTATAACCCGTTTCCTTTCTACTTCTTAAACTATCTGTTTTTCCAGTTCAATACTCATTAGAGACCTGATCTCACCCTGACCTTACTTTTCATGGTCAAGATTGAGAACACTTTTAACAGGACTTTTCTCAACGTAGCCTAATCTAGAGTTGAGCAGATCACTTTTCCTGCATTCATTCAATAATCTCGTCATTAGAGGTTTTTGTCCTCTCCAGTTTAAACCTTTAATCTCAACCCTTCCCAACCGGCTACAAAATATTTCCACTGAACATAACCTATTATCATCTCAAACCTGTCTGATCATTCAACGAGCAATGGCAGCGTTCCTACAGAGTGCTAAGCACTGTGAATTTTCTAATCAGTACAATAGGGGCCCTCCTTTCCATTAGAACTGTCTAGTGGGAAATAAAAACATGCTCACGAATGATAACCACGCAACCAAGTAAATGCTTGCCATAGGATTCCGGCAGGTCTGGGGCGCTCAGCCATGTCCGCTAGAAGCCAGGAGACAGAAGGGGATAGCGGCAGACCAGGGCACCGTATTAAAGGGGTCTGAGGATGAGTGAAAACTTAAGGGAATTAAAGAGCAAATAAGGCATGTAGTGGGTGCACTGAAGGAAGGAATGGAAATGGGCACAAGGCAGGCAGAGAGCGAAATGCAAACAGTCAGTAGGGATGAACTATAAAATTGGACTTGGAAGGTAGGTGGGCGCAAGAGAGGGTGCACCCATCTCACTCACTTCTGCCGCAGGCTTTCCTCCCTCTCCTTGTCCAAGAGGCTAGGCCATGGCTTGTCGTTTCCGTAGGGGCGTGAGTAGCCGCCATAATAGGCAGACGAGGAGGCAGAAGAGAAGGGGGTGCCCCGCGTCGTAGAGGGCCGCTCTCGAGAGCGTGACCGCGAGCGGGAGCGGTAGGGCTGGTTTCGAGAGCTTTGGCCGAGGCCACTCGGCTGATGGCTGAGGCCATTCCGATCCCCAGACCGAGAACAAGAGTGCGAGCGAGAGCGGCGGCTCCGCGGGGATCGGGAGGATTTGCTGGGCTTAGGGCTCCTCGACGAACTGCGACGCTTCACTCTGGAGCTCGAGGCCTCCCTCTCCGGGCTACGCGAACCAGATACCGGAGCCATCACTACCGCTGGGTCCCCGAAGCCGGGGAGAAGAGGGCGCTCTTGCTAGCCTGGGAAGATATCGGTTACCTCGGCTCCCTGGAGGACCTGTCACAGCGCCACAACCCGAACCTGAGGAAACCTTGGAAACAGTTCCGGGTACGTCGGCAAATACCTTCCCCTGACCTAGCTCGTCGCGCCGACGGGACGTGATGTGTGTAATGGTATAAAGAAGCCGGTGGGGCAACCGGGTCCGTGCGTCCTTCTGGTTCCCAGCGAGGTTGCTGAAATCTAAACTGGGCCTGAGACCTTGTCCTTTCTTAATGCTCGATTTGAAATACCCGGAAAAGGACGGGATGACAGGCCACAGGACACTTTTCACTGAGCGGCCGTATGAACAACAAAGTCAACGTAATTTTACATATATATTTGTGTATATGTGTGTGTATGTATGCATGCGCCCGCCCGCGCACGCGTGTATACAGCACAGACACATACGCACACAATTTTTCTTTCTAATCCCAAGCAAAATAAATAAAGTTTATCTTAATTGGTGGTTAGCTATGATGTATAAACTCCGTGTTGCCCAGTTAGCTTAGTGGGCACAAGTTCTATGTTAATGACTTGAGCCTGATACACTCCAGCTAAGTTTGCAGCCTACAGAAAAATTGCATATTTATCCCCCAGACATCCATCTCCACCAGTGTACTCCAGCAAAAGGAGTTTGTAACGCCCCCTCCTGTCCAGCCCCTTAAACTAGTCCCATCATACACCAGCTCAGCAATACATGGTTAATGATCATTATTTCTATTCATTTTACACTGTTTTTAAGTGAAAGAGCATTGGAGCAATAGTTCTACTGACTTTAATTTTTGAAAGCACAATGAGTTTGCAGTGGAAATTCTGAACCCATTCTACTAGCAGCTAGATGGCGTCTGGCCCTCTCCTCCTAAGAAATAACTTATCAGACTAATGTCATCAATTATTGGAAACCTTTTTTTGTAATTTAAAGGAAAGATGTATTACATAATGTTAAATGGAAAAAGTGGACCACACTATTGGATATCTTTTTTGCATTTGGTGTATAGAGGTAGAATCTTATTTGGCAATAAAATACACCATGAATTATTTATATTGGTACTTCCACTCAAGACTACAGATATTTTATTTAACTTCAATAATCTTATATCTGTATTGACTTTTTTCCACATCAAATTCCAGCTCTCAATGTCCCCAGTATAATTACTCATTTACTTTATCCCACAATACACATATAACAGTGTCAATGTAAAAATACTAACAGTACCACCAATGCAAGAATTACTGAAAAAAGTTGAAGATTTTTTTCTTTAATTATTTTTACCATTAGGGCATATTCACACTAGGGATGGATGATGAAATTACTATATCTTAAACTGACATGAAACTGTTTATCTCTATGTGGTTATGCCACTAATTTAATACACAAGTTAATTTGTTTAATTTTACTTTCAATATTTAGGGACTAATTTTATGTATTTTTGTTGTATAATTATGTTAAGTATCTTCTATGTAAAAACAATTGGTCATGAGCGAGGACCAAGAAATGAAGTAAGAGCAGTTACATTATTTAGGATGGAGATTTGGGGAAATTTCTAATAAAGTTTTGAGTGGAAAGCCTACACCTACCTTTTGTGACACCAGGCTGCACACTTTTGCATCAATTGCCTCTAACAGTGAACTTTGCAAGAGTGCTTGTTCTACCTGCCCCTTAGCATGCACTTTAGTTTCAATGATAAAACCCTTACCACTGCACCTCTGATTGGCACAATACTCTTCTTGCTTAGTTTCCTTGGAGAAGCCTGTGTTTCTCAAATAGGAAGTGTGGGGGGGGGGGGAATCAGAGCCCACAGGCAGGTACAGGCAGTCACAGAGGTGGGAAAGAGGTTGAGTCATGTGGAAATCCAACCCAGCCAAGACAAAAAAATCATTCATACTTACATGGATTCATTCTTTATAGTAGAGTTAAATAGTTTGTGTGTTATGGGCTATGATGTATTCAGCTTCCATTAACTACTTCTCTTTGCAATCTGAGTTGCTTGAGCAGGTGCATGGCTTCACTCAGAGCACCAAGGCAGGGATCTGGGTTGTGGAAAATGGGGGTTGAGGAAGTGGGAATTGAGAAGACACACTTGTAGTCTGTGTCCGTTTCAATTTGTAGGTGCTTTCCAATTATACCAACAATTGTTTAAGAAGTTGTAAGGCTAAAACAAAGTCTTAAATCACTAATCTGTTTTGAAAGGATTTATGGGCTCAAAACCTGAACTACATACTTTAAAAAATAATTTTCCTCTCAAATATGTCTTCGTTGATACAAACTTGTGCTCTCTAGTAACTCTACTGGGGTGCTGGCTTTGTTGGTTCCTCTAACACCTGAATTGATGCTCCATTTATAGGAAGGAGTTTGATTATATTAGGCCTCTAGATGTATGGAAAATTCTCAAACTTTTGGGTCAGCCAATATGAATTTCATATTGGAAATACCATGCCATAACTGGAAAATTATTTCTAATTTAATTTCATTGAGAGGAGTTGCATCTGTCAACAGGTAGAAACATGGATGTAGCTTGTGGGAGTGTTCTGATGACCAAAAATAACACAGGATGAAATGGAATGATGTCACCCTTCCAAGATATATTTTAGCTAAGGATCCTCTGTGTGTGTGTATACATGCATACACATACAAAAAGATAAAGAGAGGAAAGAGTTGACTAATGCACCAGACACCTAGAGAATAGGATGTTGATCAACTATACTAGAGGCTATTGGGGAGTGTGAGGAGGCTCATTCTCAACGTCTGAGAGAGTGAAGAATGAGGAAATGGCAAAACTTGGCAAATGACCCAGATCCAAAGCAAGCCAATGGTTGTGGTGTCACAGATTCCAAATAAAACTGAACAAATATCAATTTGCATCTATGTGTGAAGGAGAAGGAAAGGAAAAGGAAGATGAATACAGCTAAAGAAGATACAGTCCACTTTTCCGCATTGCTTAACTCCAATTTATTGACGATCTTTATTTGTGGAACTTAGGTACAAAACTATTGTTGTAATTATATAAAAGATAAATGTGCTGCACCTTTGCCTTTTCTTTAAGGGTGGATGTTAATGTGGAACTGTGGCATTTGAGTTCCTCAGGTTGTAGCCTTCTTCTTTTCCTCCTCTTTCTCCTGTTCCAGTTCCCCCTTTCTTCCTTCTTATGCTTTAAAAATGCAAGAAAAGGAATTCCTCAAAATGCAGTTTTGCAAAGTGTAACCAACACTATACGAAGTACTTTTATATCTATTATCAGATAAAACACATCAATAAACCAAAACCCCCAAAAAGGCACATATTAAAAACATCAGATTCAAGTGAATGGAGATGAGAGCAATGTTTATGCTTTGACCTTGTCTTGTGTTTTTTTTTTTTTTGGTCTTGTTTTTTTTAAAAAAAGACTAGTAGACTTTATTTTTAGAGCAGTTTTAAGTTTACAGAAAAGTTGAGCAGAAAGTACAGAGTTCTTACACACTCCCTCTTTTCCCCTGCCTCCCGCTCCTTTCCAACAGTTTCCCCTATTACTAATATTTTATATTAGTGTATATTTGTTACAATCGATGATCGAATATTGATAAGTTATAATTAACTGAAATCTATGGTTTACATTAGGGTTCACTCTTTGTGTTGTGCTTTCTATGGCTTTTGTCAAATGCATGATGTCATGTATCTACTATTACCGTATCATACAGGATAGTTTCACTGCCCTAAAAAAATCCCCTGTGCTCCACCTATTCATCCTTTCTTTCCTGCCCTCTTCCCCTTTCACTCCTCCCCAAACTCCTACTAACCACTGATCTTTTTACTGTCCCTACAATTGTTCTTTTTCCACAATGACATATAGTTGGAACCAGACTGGCTTCTTCCACTTAGCAATATGTATTTAATTTTCTTCCATGTCTTTTTGTGGCTTGATAGCTCATTTCTTTTTATCACTGAATAAGATTCTGTTGTATGGATGGATCATAGCTTATATCTTCACCTATTGAAGGACTTCTTAGTTACTTACAGGTTTTGGTGATTATGAATAGTTACTATAAACACTCATGTGCATGTTTTTGTGTAGTTGTTCCAGCACCATTTGTTGAAAAGACTGTCCTTTCTCTATTGAATTGCCTTTGCTCATTTGGCAAAGATCAGTTGATTATATTTATGTGAGTCTATCGCTGGGCTCTCTATTCTGTACCACTTATCTATTTGTTACTCTTTAGGCAATGCCACAATATTTTGATTACTGTAGCTTTATATTGAGTCTTGAAGTTAGGCAGTGTCATTCTTCTGGCTTTGTCCTTTTTCAGTGTTAATTTGGCTACTTTTGGTCTTTTGCTTTTCTATATAAATTTTAAGATCAGTTTCTCAATTTCTACAAAGTAACTGATTGGGATTTGGTTGGGATTGTATTCAATCTATAGATTAAGTTGGAAAGAACTGACATCTTGACAGTATCAAGTCTTCTTATCCATGAACATAGAATATCTTTCCATTTATTCAGATCTTCATTAATTTCTTATATCAGAGTTTTGTAGTTTTCCACATATAGACATTAGGATATTGCACATATTTTGTTAGGTTTATACCTAAGTATTTCAGGTTTTGGTGCTAACATAAATGGGGTGTTTTAAATTTCAAATTCCAGTTGCTTGTTGCTGGTATATAGGAAAGTGATTGACTTTTGTATAGTTACTTATGCCCTGCAGTCTTGCCATAGTCATTTATTAGTTCCAGAAGGTTTTTGTCAATTCTTTGAAAATTTCTACCTAGATAATCATGTCACTGTGAACAAAGACAGTTTTATTTCTTCCTTCCATGTCTGTATACATTTTATCTTACTTTTTCTTATTGCATTAGCTAGGACTTCTAGTATGATGTTCAATAGGAGTGAGTAGAGGGGACATCCTTGTTTTGTTCCTAATCTTATGGTGAAAGCATCTAGTTTCTCATCATCAAGTATGACTATAGTTGTAGGCTTTTAAGTAAATGTCATTTATCATGTTGAGGAACTTCTCCTCTACTCCTAATTTGCAACAAGTTTTTCCATATGAATTGGTGTTGAATTTTGTCAAATAATTTTTCTATATCTGTTGATATGCTCGTATGATTTTTCTTCTTTAGCCTGTTGATGTGATAGATTACAGTAATTGACTTTTGAGTGTGAACCAGCCTTGCATACTTGGGATAAATTCCAGTTGGTCATTGTGTATAATCCTTTCATACACTGTTGGATTTGATCTGCTAGCATTTTGTTGAGGGCTTTTGTATCTTTGGTCATGAGAGATATTGGCCTTTAGTTTTACTTTCTTGAAAGTATTGTCTGGTTTTGGTATGAGTTCAATGTTGACCTCATAGTATTAGTTAGGAACTGTTCTCTTTGCTTCTATTTTCTAAAAGAGATTGTAAAGAATTGGTGTAATTTCTGCCCTGGCTGGTGTGGTTCAGTGGATTGAGCACCAGCCTACAAACCAAAATGTCGCCAGTTGGATTCCCAGTCAGGGTGCATGCTTGGGTGGTGGGCCATGTCCCCTGTTAGGGGTACACAGGAGGCAACCACACATTGATGTTTCTCTCCCTCTCTTTGTTCCTCCCTTCCCCTCTGTCTAAAAATAAGTAAATTAATTAATTAGAAAAAAGAATTGGTGTCATTTATTTTTTAAACATTTGGTAGAACTCCCCAGTGAACCCATCTATGCCTTGTACTTTCTGTTTTGGAAGATTATTAACTATTGACCCAATTTTAAATATAGACATAGGCCTATTCAGATAGTCCATTTCTCTTTGCATGAGAACTGGTAAATTGTGTCTGTCAAGGAATTCCTTAGAAGGAATTGCTTCTAAGTTATCAAAATTGTGTCCATAGAGTTGTTCATGGTATTTTAATATCCTTTTAATATCCATGGGATTAATAGTGATGGTTCCCATTTCATTTCTGATATTAGCAATTTATGTCTTCTCTATTTTTATTTTGGTTAGCCTGGAGAGGGATTTCTCACTTTTACTGATATTTTCAAAGAACCAGCTTTTTGTTTCTTGTAGACAACATATAGTCGGATCTTATTTTTTAAAAATCCACTCTTACCATTTGAGTCTTTTAATTGACCTATTTAGACCATTCACATTTAAAATGATTATTGATCCCTGGCTGGTGTAGCTCAGTGGATTGAGCACAGGCTGGGAACCAGACGGTCCTGGTTCGATTCCCAGTCAGGGCACATGCCTGGGTTGCGGGCCAGGTCCCCTGTGAGGGCCATGTGAGAGGCAACCATACATTGCTGTTTCTCTCCCTCTCTGTCTCCCTCCCTTCTCCTCTCTCTAAATAAATAAAATCTTTAAAAAAATGATTATTGATATAGTTGGATTAATATCTAACACTATTGTAACTGTTTTCTATTCATTGTCTTTGTTCTTGGTTTCTATATTGTCTTTCAATCCTTTTCTGTCTTCCCTGGTTTTAATTGAGCTTTTTATTATGATTCAACTTTTCTCCTCTTCTAACATAGCGGTTGTACTTAAAAAATTTTTACTAGTTGCCCTAGAGTTTGCAATATATATTTACAATAAATCTAAGTCCACTTTCAAATAACACTATCACTTTATTGGTAATGCAAATACCTTCTATGCAGTATTCCCAATTCCTCTCTCCTGTCTTTTATAACATTGCTGTCATTCATTCCACTTACCCATATGCTATAATCACTGTTACATTTTTGCTATTATTTTGAACAAACTGCTACCTGCAAGATCAATTAAGAATATTGAAAATGAAATATTT
Organism: Micronycteris hirsuta; assembly: GCA_004026765.1. Taxonomy (NCBI): domain Eukaryota; kingdom Metazoa; phylum Chordata; class Mammalia; order Chiroptera; family Phyllostomidae; genus Micronycteris; species Micronycteris hirsuta. Next base: position 15,052 of record PVJI01018197.1, on the reverse strand, counting down.
TATTTTACCTTCATTTATTATTTCCCTAATGTCCTTCCTTCCTTTATGTAGATCTGAATTTCTGATCTCTATCATTTTCCTTCTCTTTAAAGCACATCTTTTAACACTTCTTGCAAGTCAGGTGTACTGGTGATAAGTTACCTCACTTTTTATTTATCTGAGAAAGTCTTTATTTCTCCTCGCTTTTGAAGGATAATTTTGATGGATGCAGAATTCTAGGTTGGTGGTATTTTTTCCCAACACATTAAATATTTCACTCCACTCTCTTCTTGCATATTTTCTGAACAGAATTCTAATGTGATTCCTATTCTTGCTCCTCTGTAGGTTTTATTTTCATCTGGCCTCTTTCAAGATTTTCTCTTTGATTTTGATTTTCTACAGTTTGAATATGATATGCCTCAGTGCAGATGAAAAAAAAATTATCCTGCTTGATATTCTTTGAACATTCTAGATCTGTTGTTGGTGTCTGCCATGAATTTGGAAAAATTCTCTACCAGTATTACTTTAAATATTTCTTCCATTACTTTCTCCCATTCTTATCCTTCTGGTATTCCCATTACATACATATATGTTACACCTTTTGTAATTATCTATAGTTCTTGGATATTCTGTTCTATCTTTTCATTTTGAAAAATTTCTTTTGTCATATTGGGAAGTTTTATTGTTATATCTTCTAGCTCATTAATATCACCTACTTTGTCCAGTGTGTTAACAAGCCCATCAAAAGCATTCTTCATTTACATTATAGTGTTTTTGATTTCTAGCATTTCCTTTTGATTCTTAGAGTTTTTATCTCTTCGTTTATATTACTCATCTGTTCTTGCATGCTGTTCACTTGTTCATTGGAGCCCTTAGCATATTGATCATAGTTATTTTAAATTCCAGATCAAATATCATATTTTGCTGTGTATAATGCACACTGTTCTTCCCAAATGTTTGAGGGAAAAATAAGGATGTGCATTATACATGGGTAGTACTAATTGCATATCTATATAAATGTTTTTAATTCTTTTATTTATGTTTATGCATTAAAAGTGTAACTCTAGAAAGCAATAATGATATCTGTATGGAAAATAATACCCTGGAAAACGATCATCAGTTTTGTTGAGCTTTTTAAATTGAATTAAAAAAATAAAACAAAATTTTTTTCCCTGAAAGTTTGGACCAAAAACGTGGGTGTGCATTATATGTGGCAAAACATAGTAATTCCAAAATGTCTGCCATATTTTAGTCTGGTTCTGATGCTTGCTTTGTCTCTACAGAATATGTTTGCTTTAAATAAATTTAGCATGCCTTATACTTTTTTTTGTTGAAAGCTTGACATGATGTATTGGGTAAAAGAACTGCAGTGGATTGCTTTTAGCATGCGGTTTTATGTTTATCTGGCTAGGATTAGGCTGTGTTTACTGTTTGCCATTGTTTTATGTGTCAGAGGCTAACATTTCCTTTAGTGTCTTTTTTTTTTTGCCTCCCCTACCATCTTTGAGTTTCTCTAGATAGATATTTGTTCTTATATAGGATCTGAGGTTTGTGCACTTCTTTTAGCTGTAACCCACTGTTATTACACAGGAGCACTATTGATGGGTTGGTACGGTTGAGGGGAGGAGAAGCATTCTATAGTACTATGATTAGCTCTTACTCTGTTAGTGAGTCTGTCTGTCTGGGTTGTGACCTTTACAAGTGCTTCTCAGCTTCCCTACACTTCCTTTTAGCTGAGACAGAAAGCTAGAAGGGGCTACAGTTGGGTATTTCCCTCCCCTCTGGTCAGCTAGGCTTTGGTGAAACTCAAGTTATTTAGGCTCTGGTAAACTGGTTTCTTTCCCTTCAGGACAAATCTTGGTTGAGGAAAACAGAGTGCTCTGGACGTATTTCAGAAAGGTTGCTTTCCTCCTCCCCCTACTGTAAGAAGGAGGTTTTTTTTCTTCTTCAATTGTTATAGCGACAACTTGGTTGGGCTCCTAGAGGCAAAACTCATGAAAGAGTGGACTCCCCTTAAGGAAGCCCCCAGTTTTAACTCTCAAAGTAGTCCATATTCAAGGTAGAGCTTGTAGAAATTTGTCAAATTACAGTTTGTGTTCCTACTCATCCTGGAACCAACTGTGGGTTTCTGCTATTAGACTTCTGTTCTTGGTACATTGTGTTTCTCTTTATATGTCTGTCTCTCCAGTTTTCAGGGCAACAGTTTGCTCTGTGACCTCATTTCTCTGATGGATCAAAGGAGCCGTTTTTAGTTCATTTATTTCTTGCTGTGAAGATGAGAATGCCTTCTATACTCTTTTAAAAAAGAGATTATATAGATGTGTATATATATAAAATATATATTTAATCATCACCTGAGCATACATTTATGAATGAGAGAGAGAGAGAGAGAGAGACATTGATGTGAGAGAGAGACATTGATCAGTTGTCTCCCATATGCACCCCGACTGGGGATGGAACTTGCAACCTAGGTCTGTGCTCTGACCGTGAATCGAACCCACAACATTTTGGTGCATGGGACAATGTTCCAATAAGCTGAGCCACACTGCCAGGGTGCCTCCCATACTCTTCACAAGTTGGACTGGAAACTGGAAGTCCTTGCCTTGTTTTTTTAAAGTGTGAGGGTTTGATATTTCCATAATATTGTGTGTTCACATGTTGGTTACCATTCACACAGAGAAAAGGATATTGTATGTGTTTTTTTTTTCTAAATAACAGCTTAGCCCTGGCTGGTATAGCTCAGTGGATTGAGTGCGGGCTGAGAACCAAAGGGTCCCGGTTCGATTCCCAGTCAGGGCACATGCCTGTGTTGCGGGCCAGGTTCCCAGTGGGGGCCACGTGAGAGGCAACCACACATTGATGTTTCTCTCCCTCTATTTCTCCCTCCCTTCCCCTCTTTCTAAAAATAAATAAATAAAAAAAAAGTAACAGCTTAACCACATTTTAAATTTGTCATTATTATTATTATTTTTGCTTCCACTTAAATTTCATGTTTTATTTGTCCCAATCCTAGCGATAGCACAGAAGCCCCATCATATCCATCCCAAACTAGTTTTTAGTAGGCTAGGATTGTGGGAACCCTTGTCAAAGCAATTGATGCTAAGAGCTCCTAAATCCCGGCAGAAATGTGCCTGGAAAACAGGCGGAAGGAAACAGTGCACTGACCCACATGCTTCATGTGTTGACTTGACTTGACAATGCAATTTGCATCCTTAAAACTGACATTCTGGAGAGGGTAAGGGTAGTGTGAGGAACTAAAATTAAAATGGTCTATTATTAGCTCACTCTTTCAACATTAAACAAGAGACCAAGACAGAGAAGTGTTTCCAACATTTCACCTCATATATTTCTTCTTATGCAATCTAAGCTGAGAGTGCCATGTAAATGGGTCACTGTGAAATGCAGCAATTTAATTTTTTTCCAATAAAAAAACAGACCAGTATGATCTCATTCTATTAACTTTTGAAGGTTTACAGTGGTTAAAGTATTTTTGCTTCTATTTATGAAGGTTTAAAAATAATTTATTTCATAAAATACAAGAGCAACCATTTTCAATATTGAGTAAAAGTAAAAACTGGGATTCTTTTTTAAATTAGTCCAAAGTGGCTTTTAGGAGCTCAGTTGTAGGCTGCTGTGCTGACACCATGACAAACAAAAGTGTATAGTTGGGCCAGGTTTTGTTTTGGTTTTCTTTTTAGTATCCACTGTTCATGGATTAATTTCTGGAAATATTCCACTTGTAAGGCAGGGATCTGTTTGGATTTCACCATGGGTGTACTCCTTGGGTTGGATGCTGGGGGTTGAGGCACATTTTGCTAACTACCTAGTAGTCATTGAGGTAAAAAATTCATCATCTCTTCCTTGGTATTCCATTCCCTGGAAATCTACTCGGTACCACAAGATACCTGTAATACCAGCAAATCCTTTCATTACCATAAAACAGTCCAGGGTGCCAGGGAACTCTCTGGCCATTGGCTAAGATGGAAGCAGAAGGAGGTTCTTACAACGAGCATGCGGAAATCTAGAGATAGGAATGGATAGGGCCTGAGCATGCGTGGAAAGCTAAAAAGGTAAATGGATAGGGCCCGAGTGCACCAAAAGCTAGAAAGATAATTGGATTAAAAAAAAAGTCCTCCCCTTCCTAACCCTATAAAAACTGCAAGCTTGAGCAGGAGAATTGTGATGGTCCTTGAGGTGGGAGTCCACCATTCTCCCAGGTTGTGTGGCAACTGAATAAACCTCTTTCCTTTTGCACCACCACCTGCCTCACAAGTTTGGCTTTTTGTGGCAACAGGCAGCTGAAACTTCATTTGTTTGCTCGGTAACACTTTCACAACTTGGGATCCTTGTGACTTATCTGTAACAATTACCAATGTAGCTCCAAATTTTTTATAGTTGTTAGCAAATTATTCCAGCAGGGGCATTCTCTTAAGTAGTTTATTTTCTTGTCCTGCCTCTGTCTGTGAAATAAGATTTATTGTTCTCAATGATATCATGAACAAGATCCTCTTGTTCTGGAGTTAGAGAATTTTCTCTTCTGTGCCTTGGCAATGAAGAACATATCTCATTATATCTAGATTTCATAGACTATTAGAATTTTTACAGCTCCCATTTCTAAAATCGTTAGCGTATCTTCAACTCCAAAACAGTGCTTGCGCCCTGGCTGGTGTAGCTCAGTGGATTGAGCGCGGGCTGGGAACCAGAGGGTCCCGGTTCGATTCCCCGTCAGGGCACATGCCTGGGTTGCGGGCCGGGTCCCCAGTGAGGGCCATGTGAGAGGCAACCATACATTGCTGTTTCTCTCTCTCTCTGTCTCCCTCCCTTCCCCTCTCTCTAAAAAAAATAAATAAATAAAAATCTCTTTAAAAAAAAAAAAAAAAAAAAAAACAGTGCTTGCCAGTGTCCTGACTGCTTTCATCAAAGTATCATCCTATTAATTTCTTCTCTTGAATGAATTTCACGTTGAAGAGGACTCCAGTAGATAACTCAATAGCCTGGTTGAATCCATTTTTGCCACCATAGGATATATCAACTAATTTTAAAACTTTTGATTGCAATATCTGAGCAAACATATCAGATTGACTTAATTCAGTTTTAAAATCAGCTGATCCAGCTAAAATGAGACCAGCCGCATTCACTTTGTCCCTGGAAATAAACAGCTGTATAGCAGTCTCAGCTGCTTTCTGAACATAGTGATGTCACTTTTCCATTTTTTAAAAGATTTTATTTATTTATTTTTAGAGAGAGGGTGAGAAACATCAATGTGTGGTTGCCTCTCACGTGGCTCCCACTGGGGACATGGCCCGCAACGCGGGCATGTGCCCTGACTGGGAATCAAACCAGCAACCCTTTGGTTTGCAGCCATGCTCACTTTTCCATTTTTAAATGGGGAAAACACAAGGCTGTCTGACCTCCTTTACCATGTTTTTTTTGGAGATCCGCAGTGGATTTGTGCAGGATTTCTCTTGTGTTTCCTTGAAGTGTGGCAAAAAGTGCACCACTACCATCTACTACAGTGAAGTCAAACTTGTTATCATCTGAAAGTAGTGCTGTAAGGGCCTCTGTATGGAATTTGTGTTCACATAAATACAACAATGTATTAATTGGTTTGAAAGGTTCAAAATTATTGTTGACTTTCTTTTCCTGTCCTTCTTCTGTTACAATTGTACCATGGTAAACCAAGCCACTTGGAGGTACTTTGTTATAAAGCTTGAGTCTTTGTTGTACAGATGTAATGGCTCCCAGGACCGAAAGGTGGTTTACTTGTGACTTAATGTTAGACGAAGTCTCAAACTCATCTGCCAACATTTTTGCCACTTGTGAAATCTTGTCTTTGGGAAAAATGTTCAATGATATCATGCTTATGCCATTGCCATGGGCTGCCTCCAAGCTTTTAATCAGCTTCTTTTTTTTAAACTTTATTTTTTATTGTTTACACTATTACAGATGTCCCCACTCCCCTCCCCCTTTGCCCACTTCCCTTCTGGCCATCACCGCACTGTTATCTGTGCTTGTGAGTTACGCATTTATGTTCTCTGGCCCTTCACTTATTTCATCCAGTTCCCCACTTCCCTCTGACAGCTATCAGTCTGTCCCATGTATCCAAGCCTTTGTTTCAGTTTTGTTCATCAGTTTATTTTGCTAATTAGATCCCATATATAAGTGAGATCATGTGGTATTTGTCTTTCACTGACTGGCTTATTTCATTTAGCATAATAATTTCCAGGTTCATCCATGCTGTCACAAAAGGCAAGAGTTCCTTCTTTTTTTGGGCGTAGTGGTATTCCATTGTGTAAATGCACCACAGCATTTTTATCCACTCATCTACTGATGGGTGCTTGGGCTGTTTCCAGATCTTTGCTATTGTATGTAACGCTGCTATTGTAACAGGGAATAAAAACTTTTCCTTGGCTGGTGTGGCTCCGTGGATTGAGCACCAGCGTGTGAACCAAAGGGTCACAGGTTAGATTCCGAGTGAGGGCACATGCCTGGGTTGCAGGCCGGGTCCCCAGTAGGGGGCGTGTGAGAAGCAACAACACATTGCTGTTTCTCTTCCTCTCTCCTTCCCTTCCCCTCTCTCTAAAAATAAAATAAATAAAATAAACTTTATACTACTCTGACTTACCATAAAATGGAATTAGAATAAAATGTACTAACAAACTGATAAAAAGAACTCACATACTGACAGTTGCCTTAACAAGTGTATTGCAGGCATCAAAAGTTACTATTCCTGCTTGTACAAGAAATGGCCTTGACCACAACTTCAGGTGATACAGATCACCCAAATACAGGAATTTGGCTGGCACTGACCAGTTCCAGGATGCTGACATTAAATATCCATATCAGGACCAGCAAGGACGCTGCCTGCACGTCCACAGCTTCTCCCCTTGATCTTTTTGTTCTGCTTTTCCTCTCCTTCTCTTTTATAAAAAATAACCCTTCCTGCACTGAGATGTTAAGATGAGCTTTGAGATGAGAGTTCCACATCTTCCAGGTTGCTGCACCTGAATAAGCCTCTTTGCTTTTTCATCAGCACCTGCCTCACAAGTTTGGCTTTTGTTGCAGCAGGCGGCCAAACTTCGGTTTCAGTTACACTATGAACATAGGGGTGCATATATTCTTTCCAGTTGATATTTCAGGATTCTTAGGATATATTTCCCGAAGTGTGGTCACTGGGTAAAAAGGAAGTTCCATTTTTAGTTTTTTGAGGAAACTCCATAGTGCTTTCCACAGTAGTGGCACCAGTTTGCATTCCCACCAGCAGTGCATGAGGGTTCTCTTTTCTGCACATCCTGTCCAACACTTGTTGTTTGTTGATTTGTTTATGATGGCCATTCTGACAGGTGTGAGGTGATATTTCATTGTGGTTTTAATTTGCATTTCGCTAATGGCTAGAGATATTGAGCATCTTTTCATATGTCTATGGGCCACTGTATGTCCTCTTTGGAGAAATGTCTATTTAGGTCTTATTGCCAATTTTTTAATTAAATTGTCTCCCTGGTGTTGAGTTGTATATGTTCTTTATATATTTTGAAAATAACCCATTATCAGATTATCACGGGCAAATATCTCCTTGTTCCTGTCGACAGCACTGGGTCATCTGCTATCTTGTTGCCTCCTCCTCCCTAAGGGCCCAGTCCTGGACAACAATGGCTGTTCCTCGCCAGTGATGACTCCTTGGTGCAGCTCTGATGTAGGACACTGGCTCCCTATGTCCTGGCAGCTGCATTTGTTGTAATCCACTCACATAGGGCCTGTGGCATCACTCAGTCCACATTTGAAAAACAACAATCACTTTTATTTTTTCCTTTTCTTATTGTATTGTATGTATCTTATAAGTTTTATGTTGCCTTAAATCCCAAGACAGAGAATAAAGGGATGAATGAATAACAAAAAAAAGATAGTTTAAAGCAGAGAAAAGGGAATCCATTTAATTGGTACAGGTACAAGAATAAATGAAAAAGACTTGGTTCATACCCAATGGTATAATATACTTACTTTTTATCCAGAAATATTGATGGAGATATGTTAAAATGAATCCTTAGTTCAATAAAATGTCCAAGATGTGGGGTTGTTTTGGTTAATGGAATATTATGAACTGAGAATGAACATACAACTTATATTTTTGTTTATTTCCATCTTTTCTATTGAAAGCAAATATAAAAACATGCACTAGTATATATTTTCTCTTAAATGCAAGGAATTTATTTAAGTGAATTGAATATTTGATTCAATGAATTTCATTATAGCCACTTGTCAGCTGTGTGTCTTGGGTATATTATTTAACCTCTCTCTGTTTGAGTTTCCTCATCTGCAAAAAGAATAATGGTAATTTACGCATATTGCTTAGCACAGTACTTGTTACACAATAAGTCCTCAGAAAATTGTAGCTGTTATTATTGTCATTGTTCATTATTGTTACAAATGTAGAAGTCCCAGCAGGAAACTGCAGGTATTTACTGTGAAGGCAAGGGACACAAGAATTACATCACAAAACAGTTAGGTTTCATTGGAAGGCCATGGTTTAGGACCTTTCTTGATAAATCAGTCATCCACACTTCAGGCATATAGGATTTCAGGCTGGACGGAGACAACAACTGGGCAGGCTAAGTTGAAAAAGGAAGGAGGAGTGAAAGGAGGAAAAGGCAAGAGAGAAAGATATAAGACCTTAATAAATTGGCTAGATGAAAAAGGGGGAACAAGAACAGAACAAGGAAAGATGTAGGGTCAGAAGTGAAGATTGAAGGTTTTGGGAGCCTGCTGTGAACTTGTAGTGTCTCAGAGTTATTATTCTGGAAATCAGATTTTATTGTCAGGAGACTGTACTTAGAAAAGACAGACAATTTGCCTGGCTGGTGTAGCTCAGTGGATTGAGCATGGGCTGGGAACCAAAAGGTCCCAGTTCGATTCCCAGTTGAGGCACATGCCTGGGTTGCAGGCCAGGTCCCCAGTGAGGGCCATGTGAGAGGCAACCATACATTGCTGTTTCTCTCCCTCTCTTTCTCCCTCCCTTCCCCTCTCTCTAAAAATAAATAAATAAAATCTTTTTAAAAAATCTTAAAAAAAAAGAAAAGACAGACAATTTGAGTGTGTGCTAACTTCTGGGGCTTTCTTTAAATGGTTACAATGGAAACACTAGGAAAATAAAAAAGATAAAAAGTCAACAAAAGAACTCTTTTCTGGCAATTTGCCCTTTCCTAGAATAAATCTGCAAACCCATGAGCCAAAATTCCTATGTAGTGTGATTATATTTAATTGAGATATGATGTATAATATTACAAGACTACCAGTGGTGAGGGAGGATAATTCATGCTTGTGCAAAGGGCCCTGAAATGTCAAAGGAGTATTAAGAGTTTTTCAAAAAACATTTGTTTATTGCCGGTGAATTAAGGTCTTCTCATGGTTCTCAGGGGAAAGAATGGTGAGAAGAAGCAAAGTGAGCATAATGGACCTCGATTTCTGGCCTTGGATTTGGTTGCTACTCTTGGATAGACAACTAATAACTAGTGAAGCTCTCTTTCCTTACTTCTTCACACTCCCATCTTGACCAGGATGGTGGTTAACCTTTTTGTTTCTTGTTTGGAATGAATGGACAGAACATTCTTTTAAGCCGAAGGTTAAGTGGAATTTTGAAACTATAGAATGTATTCACCTAATGGAAGAACATGTTTGGGTCATAGAGACCCCTGAAGTCTAAGTCTCTACGTTAAATAAACAGCGAAAGAACCAATTTAACACCTTGCAGCATTTCTGTATGACTCCCTGTTGGAACTGAGGTTTTGCTGTGGTGGGTGTGTTCATAGAATTCATTGGGTATTATTGGAAATTTCTTGTGATTAAAATGAAAAAATGGAACTAGCTGGATGTTTATTGGGGATCTTGGAATTGGGGACATAGGCCAGGGCCAATCACATTGTGACACCCACCTCCCCGTTTTGACTTTCCCTCCTTCCTTAGGAATATTTCAATCCTGGTGCAATACCTTAAGGTGACCAGTTGAATTAATAGGAGGGTATGCCAGAGAGAAAAAGAGAAAAAATAGCTCTGTTGCTTGACCTTGTGATGAGGGCTGTAGAAGGAGCTGTAAGGAACTCATTTGCAAATAGACCTGAGTTCTGTTTTTCCTTTCTCTTATAAAGCCCAACTTGCCAGAGTAATCATTTTGTGCCCCACTGGCTACCACCCAGAGGAAGTGCTGAGCAACCAGCCCCAGCTACCACCTAGCTCATTAAACCTGATCAACAGTTCTGGGCAAAGCTGTTGGATTTCTTTCTCCCCTAGGTCTCCACAGCATCCTTTTCCAATTCCTATTTAAAAACATGCTTTGGTTCCTCATTTGTCTCCCTTGTTCAGGGAGAAGTGGATGGAGACTCTTCCTTGTTCCCTACCTTGCCTCCATTTCCCCCCTAAACCATGATCCTTGGGCCTGGAATAGGGGAAAATTGTACCTCAAATCTACAATTCTCACAGCAGCTCACATTTTGTCCTGGGATTGTGGTTTGGATGGGTCTAGGTATATCAGTTATATACCCAAGCCTGCATGCCACCACTTCAATCTTGTGCCCTCTGATATTGAAAGTAAAATCATGTGTAGGACACACCTTTTGTATTCCCAGAGTCTAAAATATTGGGAATTCAGTCAGTCACCTTAAGACCCACCCTTTGTGTGGCAGGGGTGGGGAGGATACAGCTCATCACAGGTGAAAATTATATTTATAACATTGTACTCAGGGTCCTTCCCCCATAGCTCCATGCTGATATCTGAGAAGGAGTGAGTGTGACATTGATCAAGGAAAACCATAAATGATCAATTTCAAGTGAATATTTATTGCTGAACAGTTTCCAAACAAATAACCTGCTTTCCCAAAAAAGCCAGTTCAACGCAATCAGAGCTGATTTTTGCTCATAGGTCATACCATTGATTGGCAGACTTGGCTTTGCAAGGAGATTAGGACAAATGAGGGCTATGGTAGTCGATGCACAATTGACCTTTTGTGAGGAGGGTACAAATTGCATCACTTTCTCAAGGCCTGAACTTGTGGACACTAGGAGACTGAATGCCTTCAGGGAAGGTTAATTATTTTTCCTAAAGGTAAAATGGCTCAGAAATGAGGCTTTAGTGGGAGCTTTGAGCTTTTCAGCCCTTTGAAGGAAAAAGTTTTGGGCAGGATGCAGGTGTAACTACTGAGGAGCTGAACCTGGGCTGATGTGCACTGCCCATAGGTAGAAGAACCATGGCTGCCAAGAGGCTCTCTTTTCCAGGATGAACTTTACATGCTTTCTTGGGCTGGCCACTCTGTTCCTTAAGCCTACATCCCAAATCTCTAAAATGAAGGGAGTGGACTACATGACCTCAAAAGCACCTTGCAGTGTGGAGAGACTACTGTGGTCTCTTCCTGTAAGCTGGGTATAGAAGAGAAAGGCACTTTGCTTAGAAGAGCCACATAACAAAATGGGACTGGTTCTCTGTGGTTGCCAGCCTTTTACTGCAGAGCCCATGAATATTTGTATCATTTGCCAAACGTGGCTATCCTGTCTGAGGGTTCCACAAAGGAAAATGAGAATATGCCTGTTAAGAAAGATGATCTGCCTGAGACAAGGATTCACTCCAAATAGAACACCCTACTGCCTTGGTTTACTGGGAGGAGGGAGCGTAAGGCAAGTCTTAAATGAGAAATAAAAGTTATGGCATGCAGCATTCTTAGGTTGTAGGTTATGTTACCACAGTAACTGACTCCAGAGGTGTCCACCAAAGTTTTTCAAAACCCCAGTCCATGCCCTGGAATACGGGAAGTCAAATGAGACCAAAGGAACATATCGATCAAGTCCAGTGATAGGACATTTTTTAAAATTTTATTTTTTATTATATTTTATTGATTATGCTATTAAAGTTGTCACAATTTTCCCCCTTTGCCCCCCTCCACCCAACACCCCAACTCCTTCAGGCCATCCCCATTCCATTGTTCATGTCCATGGTTCATGCATACAAATTCTTTGGCTACTCCATTTTCTATATTATATTTTACATCCCCATGAATATTCCGTACCTACCTATTTGTACTTCCTGTTTTTAAAGATTTTTATTTATCATTAGACAGAGGGGAAGGGAGGGAGAGAGAGAGGAACAGAAACATCACTGTGTGGTTGCCTCTCACACGCTCCCCACCAGACACCTGGCCCGAAACCTAGGCATATGCTCTGACCAGGAATCGAACCGGCGACCCTTTGGTTCACAGGCCGGCACTTAATCCACTGAGCCATACCAGTCAGGGCCTTAAAAATGTTTTTTATTTATTTATTTTCAATTATTTTTTAAAAAAGATTTTATTTATTTTTAGAGAGAGTAGAAATGTGGGAGAAAGAGGGAGAGAAACATCAATGTGTGGTTGTCTCTCGTGTGCCCCCCATGGGGACCTGGCTCATGTATGAATAATCCATGGACATGGACGACAGTGTGGAAATCGACTGTGGGAGCGGAGGGTGGGCTGGGTGGGAGAGGGCAAAGGGCAAAAAATTGGGACAACAGTAATAGAATAACAATTTAAAAAAGAAGCATCTGAAACCAAATTGTCTAATGGCAATATTTATGTGACTCTTTTCCCTTTTAATGTATAAATACTTTGAATACTATAAATGAAATAAAGAAAAAAGTGTTTAACACAAAAAATTACAACACTAATTCTTATCTCTTGTGTGAATAAAGATTTAGTACTATGGATAACTACTGGTAATCAGGTAACTAGCTAACTACAGACAACTGCAGATTAGTAATTGTAGCCAGAACATGGATACCCCAACATTCTCAAACCTAAATTCTCATTTATCTATAAATGCATTGAACTGATGCATTAGTAATATAGATAACTAGTAGTAATCAGGTAACTAGTTTATCAGATATCTAGAGCAGTTTGAATGTAAGATGCTGGAAAATACATTCTTCTCATTTTGAATATTCAATTAATAATGTGGGTAATGACAGTTACATAGGTAAGATAACCATATAAAAACAATAAATATTTGAAGTCAAAGGGCTAAAAACATACTCTTCTTAAATGTCAGTCTTAATCGAAACCACCATGAGATACCACTTCCCACTCAGTAGGATGGATATTATCAACAGAACAAAGTAAGTGTTGGTGAGAATTTGGAAGTAGTTGGAACCCTGTGCATTACTGCTGGGAATGTAAGTGGTGCAGTCACTGTGGAAAACAGTATGATGGCTCCTCAAAAAAATTAAACACAGAATTATCATATGATGCAGTAATTGCACCTCTGGATATACACCCCAAACAACTGAGACCAGGGACTTGGACATATATTTGTATGCAGATGCTCATAGCAGCATTATTCACAATAGTCAAAAGCTGGAAGCAACCCAAGTGTTCATTGATGGGTGGCTAGATAAACAAAATGTGATATGTCCATAAGTGGAATATTATTCAGCCTCAAAAAGGATGAAATTACAACATGTGTTACAATATAGATGAAACTTGAAGACATTAGGCTAAGTGAAATAAGCCAGACAAAAGGACACAAAAGGACAAATATTGTATGATTCCATATATATATGAGATACCTAGAATAGTCAAATTTATAAAGAGAAAGGAGAATGGTAGTTCCCAGGGGCTGGGAGAAGTGTTATTGGAAGTTATTGTTCAATGGGCATGGAGTTTCAGTTTTGGAAGTTGAAAAAGTGCTGGAGGTAGATGGTGGTGATGATCGCACAAAAATGTGAATGTATTTAATGCCACTAAACTGTACACTTAAAAATGGTTAAGATGGTAACTTTTATGTTATATGTATTTACCACAATAAAGTAATATTAGTCTTAATTCTTGTTGGAATGATTTTGTACTACAGATATTGGTGCTAGATATACAGTTACTTAGACATAGGTAGAGATATCTAGAATAAGAAGTTGAAGTTAGGAGCTTAACTGTAGGTTCTTTTGTATTCTAAACTTTTTCTCTTGCTGGATTAATGAGTTAATAATATAGATGAATAAGGGTACTTAACCAACTAATTGCCTAAAGAATATTAGTATAAGGACTTGAAGCCTTGGAGAACATAGCCTTCCTTTTTTAAAATTTTTATTTTTTAAAATATATTTGAGTATGCTATTAGTTGTCCCATTTCCCCCCCTTTCTTCCCCTCTGCCCCACACCCCCCTCCATTTCCCACCCTTTAGTTTTTGTCCATAGGTCATACACATAAGTTCTTTGGCTTCTACATTTCCTATACTATTCTTAACCTCCCCCTGTCTGTTTTCTACCTACCACTTATGCTACTTATTCTCTGTACTTTTTCCTCCTCTCTCCCCCTCCCACTTCCCTATTGATATCCCTCCATGCCTTATATAAATCCCTTTAACATTTCATATAATAAAGGCTGAGTGATGATGAACTCCTTGAACTTGACCTTATCTGAGAAGCACTTTATCTGCCCTTCCATTCTAAATGATAGCCTTGCTGGATAGAGTATTCTTGAATGTAGGTCCTTGCCTTTCATGACTTGGAATACTTCTCTCCAGCCCCTTCTTGCCTGGAAGGTCTCTTTTGAGAAATCAGCTGACAGTCTTATGGGACTTCCTTTGTAGGTAACTGTCTCCTTTTCTCTTGCTGCTTCTAGGATTCTCTCCTGATTTTTAATCTTCGGTAATGTAATTATGATGTGTCTTGGTGTGTTCCTCTTTGGGTCCAACTTCTTTGGGACTCTCTGAGCTTCCTGGGCTTCCTGAAACTCTATTTCCTTCACCGGCTCGGGGGAATTCTCCTTCATTATTTGTTCAAATAAGTTTTCAATCCCTTGGTCTTCCTCTTCTCCTTCTGGCTCCCCTATGACTTGGATGTTGGGACGTTTAAAGATGTCCTGGAAGTTCCTAAGCCTCTCCTCAGTTTTTTGAATTCTTGTTTCTTCATTCTTTTCTGGTTGAATGTTTTCTTCCTTCTGGTTCACTCCGTTGATTTGAGTCTCAGTTTCCTTCTCATCCCTATTGGTTCCCTGCACATTTCCCCTCATTTTCTTCAGCGTATCCTTCATTTGTTCATCTAATTGCGACCAAATTTCAACCAAT